>PVJS01036638.1:0-20351 GCA_004027185.1 Glis glis | reverse complement strand
AGAGAGAGAGAGAGAGAGAGAGCTGAGGCTGGCCACGAACCCGGATCCTCCGGTCTCTGCCTCCCAAAGTACTGGGATTACAAGCGTGCACCACCACGCCCGGCTGACATGGAACTTTAAACACAACCTCAGTGGGTGTTGTAAAGCACTGTCAGAAGATCCATTCTGGAAGCCAGTGCCTTTTCATTTTAAATCAAAGGCAGCTATTATATTTCTATTTTCTCTATATAGAGATCTGGTACTAAACAAAACTAACCCCCACCCTCATTTGTTATATTGCTGTCGATCTGTTTTTGTCCTCAGCCTCCCTCCCATTCTGGTGACCCAGGACCCCCCCCCCCACACACACACACCATATAAACTAGAAAAGGACAAAAGGACATCTCTACCCCCAGGACTCAGTACCACCCGGATCCTGCTAGTCATTCTGTCCCGGGGGCTTCTTCACTCTAATTTAAGCAGAGGAGTACTTCATCTTTCCCTCAAGCTCTAAGTATTTTAAACTAATTGGTGCAGAAGACAAAAGATGAGGTCTTTTCCTAGATGCCAAATAATGGGATGCTTATGGTAGAACGTTGTGTCTTGGGAGTCTAGTGAGATGGCAGAGATCTCGACGGCCCTATAACCGAACTATTTCCACTGCTGGGACCACCGTGGAGTTTTCCATTCCTTTACCTTTTGCTAAAAGAGAAAGAAAGATTAAAGAAGGTGGCTACGAAAGTCTTATTATCACCCAGCAGGAACCCGCAACCCCGTGTGAGTCGAGTCGGCTGTCAGCCATATTCAGCCAGTGGGGCGCCTGAGCGTCTGCACCCAGCTTCCTCTAACTCAGCACTTGTTCACTTGTTTTCACGTTCTGTCCCCCTTACAGCCTGCAGTAGGTGGCCGTGGTGGTTAGGGACCAGGGCAGGGTTGCAAGGGCCAGGGTGTGGGCTCTGTTTTCCACAGGGGCAGACAGCACTTTGCTGATCCCAAGGTTGGATCGATGCACGCACAGCCCATCTTGGTGCTCACTCTGAAGGAAAGACCTGCCCGAAAGGGCTTACCTCCACCCAGGCTGTCCTGGAAGCGTGGTGTTGGTTTGTGCAAAGGCCTTATTCTTTCCTCTTGGTGCCTAATGGCTCCCTGTGTCCTCCACGGTGTCTGTTTTCCTATAAGGAGAAGGCTCCGACCTACAGCTGACCTCCTTACCAGGCACAGTCAGGGCAAAGCAGTAAGAAGCGACTATTCTGCAGCCCAGGTGGGACAGGACAGGAAAGACCGGTGAATCTGCAACTGGACTCCTACAGCAAAGCCTTCGGGCAACGAGAGCAGTGGGCGCAAGAGGGACAGCCACCATGCTGATGTCAGAGGTCAGCCAGAGCACTGTGATGGAAGTTACAGAGCTGGAACCAACGCCTGGCCCGGCTGATCCCAAGGCATTCACGTTTCCACTCCCCTGTGGAGAAATCTACATTTTCCTAATCCTCCCTGCATATCTGTCTTGACATCTACGCAGCAAAAACAGAGAGAAGAGTTGAGAGGGGCTGGATTAGCTGCAGCAATACGCTCCTTACCAGTCTCCTTTGGAATCGAACACCCCAGCTCTGCGTTTATTTTGGCCAAGGTGCTTTTTACTGATACTATTTGTGGCTGTCTTCCAACTCATGCTTTTCTGGTTTGCAAACCTCTGGAGTTCCTCCTGGTGTCTGTTCTCGGGGTGTTTTTCTTTCCTTCAGCTGTGCAAACACGACAGCTGTGAAGATGCTGAACATCAACACATGGAAGCACACCACTTGCTGTGTAGACCTGTCCTTCCTTTCCTGCCGTGTAGACCTGTTCTTCCCTCCCTGCCTGTGTACCGCAGCCTTGAACACACCGCCACACCTCCAGCTGTGAGCCCTGACCCCATGTTATCAGACAGCCCCATACAGGGAAGTTCCTGCTCCTACCTGTCTTCCTTTGTGAATTTATTTCTTTTACTTAAGCGTTTCCTTCTGAATGCCGAAATGGGAATAAAAGGAGAGGAGGCCTAGCCCACTGACCAGCTTGCCAGGGGCAGAAGCCAAAGCAATGGGTCTGGGAGCTTGGAAAGAAAGAGAGGTTCATACACAGGACGATTAAGAGATGAATTGCCAAGAAAACCCACAAACCGCTCTTTCCTCTGCTGGCACAATCCCTTCATTTACCCAGGACCCTGCTGCATTCCACTCGCGGGTCCAGCCAGCCTGTATTTTTCCTATACAGACCCAAACACTAAAGACTGTTTTTGACAGTTTTCTCACTTGTAAGAAAATCCACTCCTTCTCTTGCATATAAATTTAGCAGAACCTCATTAAAGGAAAGTTTACTAAAGACAACACAAAGTTTTTTGTTTATAATAGAAGGTGTAGTCAAGAGATTTAGTGACAGACCTGGACTCGGCCACGTGTTACCTGCGGGGTGTCTGTAGCCTGACCATGATGGGGCAGCCGCGGTAGCAGCAGCTGAGACCAAGACATCGCTCGGTGATGGTACAGCTCTTGGTGCGTGCTACGTGTACAGAGAGTATTAACACTGCCACTCTTCCATTAACCTTAGCATTAGCATCAATGTGCAAAGAGATGATATCTAAATATGTCAGGTCACCTTGAGTTACAATGGCTTAAATCCAGCTTTGGCACAGAGAGGCGAGGTCCCGTGTTGAAAGACACTAGAGGAAAGTGGAAGAAGGTGTGGGTACAACCCGAGTCGTGGAGCTATTACTAATAAGTGAAGTAAGCGTAGTTCAAGAGAAGGATTGCTAAGAAATAAAGCATCAGGGGGAAAGCAGAGAAGGGCTGGCGTATTGGATAAGTACTTCCACACACGGAATGACTAATCAACAGGTCAGGGCCTGACATCATTACCAAATCCGAGTATATAAGTGACTCTATTCCAACCCCATGCTCACACCGGGCTGGAGAGGTGACTCGGAGAGAGCACTTGCCTAGTATGTGTGAGGCCCTGGGTTCCATCCCCAACACCACAAAAAAAGCACCTCTGATGCCCTGCTCAACTTCCACAGATCAAGTGGCTTCCCACGGAGTTTATGAGAATCTGAAACAGACCACTTTTTCCCATTAAAGCATGCTGCAGTCTACAACACTCAGTACCCAGCAGATGTTCGAATGAATAAATGAACCAGAGAGTTAAAAAAAAAAACCCAGAAAAGTAACAAGAGAGCAGAGTCCAAGGGAAAGGGAATTTCAAGACACCGCCCAGATGTTTAAAGGCGACAGAGGACAGACACAGGAGACAGGTCATTGGGTTTGGCAGGAAGCAGGTCATTGGCGGAATTTGGAAGTTTGTGTAATGTGGTAGAGACAAGGTCCAAACAGAAGGGGCCGGGATGAGTGGACGGGAGGAGTAGGCAGGAGAGGGAGCCACGCAGATGGTCGCGCTGGCTACAAAGATTGACTCAGGATGTTTCGACCTGAGGCTGGTAAAAGGGTGGTGCGCGCCCAATAGGAACAACACTTCAGAGTTTGAATTTTGATCTTCTCAGGCTAGTGATATGCTGAACGACACCATTGTGGGACAGGGACCACAGCTCCCCCGGGCTCTGCAGAGGCAGACCTGCAGTTATGTGCCGCTGGGCTGCGGGGTTCCAGTTTAGGGGTGTTAACCGTGTTTCCGCTTGCGAAATTTTCAACCTCTTATGGCTTTGTCAGGACAGAGCTGAGGGGCCTCTGTATCTGAATGGACAGCGGTGAACTGAAGGAAGCGGGAGCTCGGGTCCTAGAGAGGAAAGAGAGCCACATACGAGGGTGATTATGTGTGTGTTTGGAGTGTGACCATGTGTGTGTTTGGAAGTGGAGATGCAAACCTGTCTGGAGATAAAAGAGAAACAAGTACTGGGGTATAAACCAAAGCTTCTGGTAATCGAGATCCGGGGTAGTTACCTGGCTCTGCCGGGAGGCTGCGCTGTGCTGTTCATTTCCCTTGTGATGCGTCCGGGTCACTCTCTACCCAATGCTCAGGTGGTAAGCACCTAGCCGAGGAGACCTGCCGCCGACGCAGGACAGTGCCTGGCACGTGGTAAGGCGCCCTGTGTTCATCCCGTCCACCACGCTTGGCTCACCTGTCCTCTCTGCTCCCGGCACCTGAGTCTGTGACCAGACATGATGTGGCCAGCGGGCCTTTGTGCCTGCGTCTACCATCAACCCCTGGAGGCTGAAATGCTGCTCACAGCTGTCACGCTGCGCAAACAGCTTCATCACAACTAAAACGAACGCCTTGATGTAAGAAGCTCACCTTCCGTGTTCCCTTTCTCTTGAGACCTTTCTCCCTGGGTTCCAGGAAGCCGTATGCTACTGGTCTCCCCGCTGCGCCGTCTCAGTTTGCTCATCCAACAAGCATCTATGGAGCCCTGTCGTACACTCAGCATCACTCTAGGCACGGAGTGGAAGGAAAATGTTTAAAATTCCTACCCTCGCAGAGCTCACGTTCCAGTGGAAGCGATAGGTACTGGGCAAGATAAACAAAGTGTTCTGCAGGTCAGATAAAGATAAATCCAAAGAGAAAGGAGAAAGCAGAGGCGGCGGCAACACAGTCCGGTGACTGATTTCACATGGGATGGCCCAGGTAGCCTCCTTGGGGAGGTGGATTGTCCTGGGCAGGAAAAGCACGTGCACAGCCTGCAGGTGGGCGCGTGCAGGGGGCTTGAGGAGAGGGAAGATGCCAGTGTGACTAGAAAGAGGGAGGGAGATGAACTGGGCAGGGGTGTGGGCCGGCAGCCACAGGCACTTTGGTTTTACTCAACCGCAGAGAAGGAGCCGTCAAAGGGTTTTGTCCAAAGAAGCGAGGTGCAGCGTCATCCAGGCCAGGGATCACCCTGGCTGCTCAGAGGGGAACAGAGGGAGGGAGGACAGAAGTGGGGAGATCTGTTACAAGACAGCAGTAGGCCAGGCAGGAGAACATGCCGGTAGCAGGCAGTGGGGAGACATGCTCAGACTCTGGAAGGCAGAGCCAAGGGGGTCCCCAGGGGTCAGGCAGGGTGTGGGGGAAGAGACTCCAAGTCTGGGGATCTGAGCAATGGGGAGGGGGAAGTTGCCTGCCTCTGAGACTCGAAAAACCCGAGAGGATTGGGTTTGGGGGGAAATGCCAAATGCTCAAATTTGGACTTGTTGATTTTGAGACATCCAAATGGAGACGGGAAGTAGCCAACTGGACCCATGATCTTGCATTCCTAGGAAGAAGTCTGGGATGGGAATAAAAGGTTGAAGTTTTCAACACTTACACGAGTCTATATTTAAAGCCTTTGGGCTGGGTGAGATCATCTTTGCTGGTCCCTGTTGAGCAGCTCGGCTCCGAAGGCTGCAGGGCTTGGTCTTCAAAGCTCCTCTTTCCTGCCTGTGTTCAGTCCTTACCAGGTCTGGTCAGTGAATCCTGGGCATCTTCTGCAACCGCCCTGTCCGCACCACCTTCGTGGCTATCTCTGGATTCACCTCTCTTGCATCTGTTTTTGCAAGGAGGAAGGGCCTTCTATGGTTAAACCAGAGAGTTTAGCTCTGCTTAAAGGGCTCCTTGGCTCCCTTATCCTAGCCAGAGTGAACTCCAGTCCACAGGACAGCCTGGAGGTCCCACACAACTGTATCATCTGAGAGGACAATTTTCCTTGCTGTTTGCCCCCGTGAGGGCTGTGAGCTCTGGTGTGCACCTGGGCCTTTGGAGCACGGCTGCGCTGTGCGTGGTCACTAATGGAACTGGGCTCTGGCAAGGAGGCAAAGATCCAGGCCTCTGGACCACAGGTACCCTGGGACCCCAACTCCTCAGGTCTCACTAGTTACCTGGTCTCACATTCCTGCTCTATTCCTGACAGCCTCTTCTGTTCATTGTACAATTTTGAAAATATTTTATCTAGCAATTTTAAGTGAATCAAGAGAATCGTCAATGAATTTCCCCCTTTTTTGAGTTGCTTTTAGACACGATTGCATACACTGTCGACATGTGTGGGAGAAACCATGATTTTGTGAATCTGTCATCGATACTGGGTGCCTCCTGGACTGTGGATCCTTAATGACTACTGCAGCTGTCAGAACAGAGCAGTTCTAAGCGGCCGTGAAGACCCATGCCAGGTCTTCTGCTCAGTGGCCTTGCTGACCTCCGTGGTGCTGAGCCAGCTCTGGGGCCTGGTTGTCTCGCCCTCTGAGACGCAGCGGTGTGTCTAATATTCTTCCCGAGCAGAAGGTGTTGCAGACGCTCTGGGATTTTCCATCTCCTCCGTCCCAGGTGTCTGGGAGCTTGAGCCCCTGCTGGCCACATGTATTCTGGGGCAGATTCACATCCTTACCCCGAGGTGCCAAGATACAACTATCATCTCCCGTGTGTGCTATGTTATAAAGCAGAAGCAGGCTAAAAACAGTCTAGAAGATCTTTCAACAGTCTTCTCTCTCTAAAGCCTTGATTCTAACAATTAGCTATTAAAATACTTTTCTTGTCTGGGTACTTATTCATTGAATGAGCATATTGTATCCAAGAGGGAAGGGGGTGGGTTTTGCAGAGAACTGCTTTGAACTGAAATCTTCAAAAGGCATTGTGTATATTTGTGAGGAAAATCCCAAGAATTTGGTTCAAAGTGACTTGTTTGGAACCAGTAACTGGTTCCGATGACTTGACCCAGCCAAGGCCCCTGACAGATCCCTGGGTATAAATGGCATCTGCCCACCACCAGCTCGTGGGATTCATTTACCTCCTCATCTTGTTCTCATGAGTGAAACATTAGAGAGATGCCCTGGAGGTCAGCCTAAGTCACCTTACATCCTTTCCTTTCTTTTTTTGTTCATATCTTATCGTGTGCCCCTTTGTCTCGCTTTATATCTTCCATCCTCCTGTTTCCTTGCCATTTCGAACAGCTTGAGGAAACAAAACCCGATTTCACTTCCCAAGGGTCCCGACCCATAAAACCTGTCAAAGTCTATGATTGATGTCACTGCTACCTGAATGGTTCCCATGTGACCTGCTTTGGTGTCTCTAGAATGATTCCAAGCCATGCTTTAAGGAGAACGCTTAGCACTGGGCGGCCCAGAATGCAGTCGGGCTTTGAAGGGCACTGTCTAGGCTGTTATGCAGAGCACTTTTTTAAAAAAAATCAAAACCACACAGATTCCTACCTCCACCTCGGTCCTGAGTTTAGGCCTCTGGGAGTGGAGTGGGGGTCTGGGAATCTGCAGTTTTACATAACCGCAGTTTTATATCAACTTTTTTTTGCAGTACCGGGGATTGAACCCAGGGGCGTTCTACCTCCGCGCTACACCCCTGGCCCTATTTTTTATACTTTATTTTGAAACTTCACGAAGTTGCGGAGGGCCTCACTAAGTAGAGAGAGAGAGAGAGAGAGAGAGAGAGAGAGAGCGAGAGCTGAGGCTGGCCGCGAACCCGAATCCTCCAGTCTCCACCTCCCAAAGTACTGGGATTACAAGCGTGCGCCACCATGCCCGGCTTTTATATCAACTTTTCTGGAAACTCAAGGGAGAGGAAGCAACTTGACTGGAACTGAGGAGAGGGCTTGGAGAAGGTTCACAGAAGAATTTGAAATTATTTTGTTTTTAAAAATATATCCTTGAAGGGTGTGTCAAATGTTTGCCTGATGGGGAAGACTGGGCAGGATGTTTTAGTCAGAAGGAGTGTCCTGTACAGGCAGAGACTCCATAGCATGCTTTTTGGGGGGCTGTAAATGGTTAGTGTGACTAGTAGGTCGGTACCTGATCCAGGACCAGAGGCTGTGGTGGGACCAGAGGCTGGCGGGAGCAGCGAACACATACTCGAAGCAGTTCAGGTGACAGTAACGGGGCTCAGGGACCTGGTTGGACAGTGCTGTGTGTTTCCACACTTGTGCGTGTGCACAGGATGAGACACATGTGTTTGGTGGGTACATGGTCAAAGGGGCAGAAAGAATTTATGATGCCTGTCCTATTACTCTTTTTCTCTTAAATGGAAAGATAATGGTGTTATTAACCATACTAGTAAATATATGACTTAGACTGATGGGAAATTATGCTGAGTTTGAGGTAAGTTTTTTTTTTTTTGTGGTACCAGAGATTGAACCCAGGGACATTCTACCACTGAGCTACACCCCCAAACCATTTTACTTGTTGTTTTGAAACAGTGTTTCACTGGGTTGCTGAGAGTCTTGCTAAATTGCTGAGTCTGTCCTCGAACCTGCGATCCTCTTGTCTCAGCCTCCCAAGTACTGGCATTAAAAGTATGCGCCACCACGCCTGGCAGATAATGGACTTTTAACTTAAAAAGTCAGTTAACTTAACCATGATTTAAAAAAAGTTTGAAAATAACATATCACAATGATTAGGCCTATAGATATATTTTTAAATAGTTTTAAATATATAGATCTTAAATATAAAATTTATATATAATATATATTAAATATATATTTATATAATTAAATATATATTTTAAATATATATCTATTTTTTAAATTTGTAAAATAATATCTCACAATAATTAGGCCTATATAGTTTTAAATATATATATATATATTATATATATATAACCTAATAGATAATAGAGTCCATACCTTTAGTCAAGGATGCCCAAAAGAATTATACTTTTTAAAAGCACTTTACATATCTCATGAGGTATTCATGATCACCTTATAAGTAAAGTGGGAAATGCTTTTGTCCCCATTTTCACATAAGGAGATGGGGTTCATTGAGACTGAACTGCTCTCTTGGGCTGCATGGTAAAGCTGGCAGAGAATCCAGCTCCATCCCCGCTTTCCCACTGGGCCTTTCCCGCCTTCCTGAACAGGGATCCCAAATACCTTGGAAAGGTAGGGCAGGCAAGCCGGGTGTGGCAGCATGTACCTGCAATCCCTGTACTTGGGAACTGAGACAGGAGGATTGCAGGTTCAAGTCCAGAGAGTGGTAACTTAGCAAGACCCTGTTTCAAAATAAAAATTAAAAATGGATGGGGATGTAGATTGGAGGTAGAATACCGTTGGGTTCAATCCCCAGCACCATATACACAAAAAAAAAAGAAGAAGAAAGGAAGGAAGGAAGAAAGGAAGGAAGGAAGGAAGGAAGGAAGGAAGAAGAAAGAAAGAAAGAAAGAAAGAAAGAAAGAAGAAAGAAAGAAAGAAAGAAAGAAAGAAAGAGAGAAAGAAAGAGAGAAAGAAAGAAAGAAAGAAAAGAAAAGAAAATGCAAAGCAGGCAGGGGTGACACAGGCTTCTCCTTGGTGAGTTTTTACTGGATCATAGACAAGGGCAGACTGGGGAGAACACTTTTTATTGTATGGTAATCAATACCAAGCCTGAGTTTCAAGTGAAGGACTGTTAGATCGTTTTATTATATTTTATTGTGGAAACAAAAAGATCCAGCCTTACCAGCTCGGTTTCAGAAACTTCATCTGCTTGTTGCTTTTTTTTTTATCTTCTTGAATAAATTTAAATATGTTTCTGAGAAGAATATAAAACCACATTTGATTTTACTGAAAGCCTTTCTAAAACTGATCTCTTTTTGCTTTTTGAGGGGCGCTGGGGATTGAATCAGGCCTTGGGAATGCTGAGCTCCAGACACCCCAGCCTGTTCTCTTGTTGACTGTTCCCTGAGCCTCGTCTTGATTTTCATAGTAATCAGTCGTAATAACACACAGACTCTGGAAGGCTTGTTCTTTTTCAGGTTAATCCATTTGCTCTGACACATGTAGCATTCAAGGGCCAGCCTTTCCAGGCTGGGCGAAGTGGTGCATACATGTAATCCCAGCTACTTGGGAGGCTGAGGCAGGAGGATCCCAAGTTTGAGTCTAGCCTGGGCAACTTACCAAGACCCTGTCTCAAAAAACAAAACAAAACAAAAAAACAAAGCAAAAAAAAAAAATCTCACAAAGGGCTGGGGTGTAGCTCAGCGTTAGAGGGCTTGCCTAGCATGTCCCAGGATTTGGGTTCAATTCGTGGGATCGAAAAACAACAACAAAGAAACAGCCAGGCTTTGCAAGCAGCTGCCTGGCTCCATGGCCCACGTTCCCCCAGGCACAGAGCTTTTTTTTTTTTTTTTTTTTGAGATTACTCTGAATGTGAAGACTAGATATATCCTGGTATTTTTTATAAATCTGATAGATAAATGAATAGAGAACATTTATAAATGAGATATACAGAAAAAGGAAGGTACTTAAAAAAACAGGACAACTTTTACTTTGCTGGTTTTCTCTCTCTGGGGAAAGAGTCGAGTCCCACGCTCTGCGGGCCTTACCAACCCGCCTCGGGCTGGCAGCCAGGGTGGGCCTGCTTCCGAAGCATTTGCTTCTCTTTATCCTGAGTTGAATTGCCCACAGTGAAGCAGACCAGAAAAGGCAAAGCTGGCTTCAGGAAGGCGTGGAAACGTGCTCTATTTACTTTGTGTGTTCCCTATCCAGAGAACCAGAGCAGTCTTAGAGGGAGTGAAGGTTGGCCCTGAGTTCGGGGACACACTCGTTCATGCAGACGAGGGAAGGGCACCGAATACGGGTGACAGAGGCGTTTCCAGTGGGTGCTGGGGGCACATGAATAGGCACCCCTTAAAGTCCTTCACTGTGTGAGGGGAGGGAAGGGTGCTCTGCTATCACGTGTTTCCCAGCACTCCACCCTGTTATTTGCGGGGGGCAAGGGTGTCCCCAGGGTCTGCCTTTGCTAGTCATTGTGTCCCCATAGAAAAGAAGCAGCAGGGAGGGACAGCACTGTCCTTGCAGGCCTCCCATCCCTCCATTCCTACCCTGTTCTCCTAGCGAGTCCATTCACACCTTCCTAACACCAGGGAACTTCTCCGTTTTCCTTATTTTATTCAATTTTCTTTCTCTCTACACTTTCATAGCACCTAATTTATACTTCTGATGTGGAACTTGGCATCTAATAGACGTGCTTTATGGTTTTGGTTTGATACTGGGGATGGAACCCAGAGTCTACCTCTGGACTTCACCCGAGCCCTTTTTCTTTTTTCTTTTGAAACTGTTAGAAGGTGTCATCCATCACAGTGGAGCCAGGTGCAGTGACGGGTGCAGCAGCTTTCTGCCCTGGCCAGTGGCCCTTTGCTGTCCCCTTGTCTGTCTCTTGCAGAGGCTGTGCTGTGCTAAAGGTGGCCTCGTGGCGAGACCAGCTGACCTCACCGTTTCACTAGTGGGCCTAGCCTGGTCTCACTGACTGACCCCCTCTGGTTTCACAAATCCAGTTGCCCACACTCTGCAGATCCCTCCCCTATAAATAATGCCCCACCCATCTGCTGGCAGATGTTACAATCCAGTTGTGGTCTCCAATCTCCCTCTGGCCTGGTTCCTCTCGGCATTCAACCTAACAGAAACAGGGTCTCTCTCAGTTGCTGAGGCTGGCTTCAAACCAGTGATCCTCCTGTCTCAGCCTCCCATGTACTGGGATTACAGGCCAGTGCCACCATGCCTGGCTTTTCATATATGTGTTTTGTGTTTGTCTCTACTGCTTGCTAATAGGCCTTGCATTGCACCACCTCATATCATATCCTCAACACCTAGCACAACCACTCCTTGGACATGGTAGATGCTCGATACACAGCAAACGAATCTGCAAGAGCATTATTTCCATTTATTTTTTCTACCTTTGTTTTTTACAATGCACTTCTTATTACATATTCATTTTTTAAAGAAAAAATTAGATGGTGTTATTTGAAGGAAATGTGCTAATTCCTTGATGATTCTTTATTTGTGTATGGTGGATGTACTCATCAGCTACCAGCAAGCTCCCAGGGGACCCTCAGAACCACACCGGAGTGTGTCCTGGGAGACCCTCAGAACCATAGAACCACGCCGGAGTGTGTCCCGGGAGACTTAGAACCACACCGGAGTGTGTCCCAGGAGACTCTTAGAACCACACTGGAGGGTGTCCCGGAAGACCCTCAGACCCACACTCTTGGTTGGATGTGGGCTAGCTTCTCTGCAGCAGTTGGAGGGCAGCTCAGTTATTGATGGTGGTAATGATGGGAAAAACATCCACAAATGCAATCTGTGCTGTACAGAGCAGACAAGTGACTTTCTCCAGGTTACACGGGAGCAAGCCAGAGCGCCTGGCGTTAGATCCCCACAGCTTGACTCTACCCCCCACCTCGTCCTTAAGGTAGCGCTGGGGATTGAATCCAGGGCCTCTCACACTCCAGGCAAGTGCTCTACCACTGATCTACACTCCCAGTCCTTTTTATTTTTATTTTGAGACAGGGTCTCACGAAATTGCCGAGGCTGGCCTAAAACTTGCTATCCTCCTCCCTCAGCCTCTGACGCAGCTGGGATTAGGGGTTGTATACCATGGTACCTAGCTTCTAGCCCTTACTCTAACCACAGCATATCCTGTTCTTAGCAAATATTTTCCCTTTCTAAAAAGATTGAGTTGAAATGTTGAACATCAAGTCAAGTTTTCTCATAAAAAAAAAATAGTATAGAGTTATTGTAGATGTATACCTAATGACCCTTTTTCTAACTAGTAATGGCAGTGACCACTAATGTACTTAAACTATTGATTAGTATGCAAGGCAAGCTCCTAATTGAGTTGTGGGAGTGACAGGCAGTTTTAAAGGGCCCGTCCACCCTGCCCTTTTCCTTGCCGGCCTGCCCTGCTGTGTACAAGACTCATGCAGGTCAGTTTTAGCATCACCTCCATCCATATACATCTGTTGCCACCAATACAGGTTAATACAAAATTTTAAAAAAAGGTAAAGACACGAGAGGCCCAAACAGCACAGTGCAGCAATCCTGGGCCTGAGTTCTCAAGCTACAATTCCACCCTGGTTTATGGCTCATGAGTGTGTGCTATTTGTTTTTCTTTGCCAAGTCTCCTGTTCCCTTGAGTCATGGTGCAGCGAGTGTGAAGGGCAGGGAGGTGTCAGGGAGGTGTTGGCTACCAGTGCCCTTTGTTTTATTTTTACTGTATGTGCATACAGTGCCCTGTGATTGCAACACCTAGTTATTTATATTCTAGGGCTAAAGAAGGTAAGGACTGGTCCCTCTGTCTGTTTTTTTTTTTTTCATTCCAGTTTTGCCTGTAGCATTTCTGCTTTGCTAAATGGTTGGGTTTCAAGATACGATTTGTCAGAACAATGATCTACATTTTTGGTGTCTGAGATAGAGATAATCTCTTCATTTATTTGACTCCATTATTTCCTATTTATTTGGTTTGTTGGATTCTAACATCTATATACTTTACCCGTATGTTGTTAGAATAACTGAAAATTTTAAGTTCTATTTTCCAGATCTGAAATAATACATAGAGGGTAAGCTATCAGATTTGGTATAGAATTTATTTTTATCCCCAAAGAGAGGCAAAACCCTGCTATGAACCTACTGGAAACTTGGTGGACCGTTGTGAAGAGAATGAGAGATCACTTCTTTCCAAAGAAGAATTTACTAAAACCTCTGCATATCTGAAAAGCAAATGAATAAAATCATGCTACAGTACTGTGTTACATTGGTCAGACCTGCCCGAGGCCCTTATTCTTTCTAATCACTAATCAGAATCCTAATGTAGGTCACCCTTCCTGAAGGAAGGCTATAATTTTTGTTATGCTTGGCAAGTTTTTTAATTAAATAAGAAGACAGGACACAAGTTCATGAACATGTAGTATAATACAATTGTGTGTGTGTGTGTGTGTGTGTGGTACTGGGGATTGAACTCAGGGGCATACTACTTCCAAGCTACTCCCCGAGCCCTATTTTTATTTTGAAACAGGGTCTCACTAAGTAGCTGAGGCTGTCCGTGAACCTTCAATCCTTCAATCTCAGCCTCCCAAGTACTTGGATTACAAGCGTGCGCCACCACGCCCAGCTACAAATTTTTTTTTAAAAGGCATCCTCACATGTATTCTCACCAAGACAAAGCCATCATTTCCTGGAGGAAATGCTTGCCCCTTCATGGTGGTCACTATGGAAAGGGATGGCTTCCTTTTGATTTTTGGATCTCTCCTTTTTTTCTTTCTTAGTCACTTGTTACTGTCAGCTGCTGGTAAATGAGAGACGAAATCATCCTTGTTTTCAGGATTTCTTAGTCCCAGTCACTGTTGGGATGGGAGGAAGTTCAGTACTCAGAATCTGGACCTTCAGTGGCTGGCTCAAGATTACAGCAGCAAATCATCCACCCAGGCAGGAGGAAAGCCAGAGTCTCCTGGTGTGAGTGACAAGTGTTCCTCAGTCTGCCTTCTCTGATTCGCTCCCCTTCGGAACCATGGGCTTTCTGTGAAGGGTGGGCTTGTTATCAAGGGTGACACCACTGTGCTCTGGAGAGACATTCCCTTCCATTAGGATACCTTTCAATGGTTGGTGCACAACTTTCTTAGTTTTCTTTTGAGATGTTAAATCTAAAACTAAAGACTCCATGTCAATTTCTAATTTCTTTGGACAAATGCCCTCTTTGCTCATTGTTCCCGAAGCGCCTTGGGCCAGACCTCAGGCAGTCTTGAGCTGGCTGTAGGTTATGTGGCCCCTGGACCTCTGGTTGCAGGACAGTCTACACTGAGAGGCATCCACCCAGTAAGACATGATGTTTCAGGAGAGGCACTGTGCACGCTCACTCTGCCGGATTCACTGTTGTCGAGACATGAATCATTTCTAGAATTTGATTCTTATGAGATAAATGTTTATTTGTGGTACTTTAGAACTTGGAAAATAGTTCTACATATGTATTTATCTTTGTTTTTTGGTACTGGGGATTGAACCCAGGGGCATTCTACCTCCAAGCTACACCCCCAGCCCTATTTTATTTATTTTTTAAATATTGAAAGAGGGTCTTGCTAAGTTGCCGAGGAACCCACTGAATTACTGAGACTGCCCTCGAACCTGTGATTCTCCTATCTCAGCCTCCCAAGACACGTTAATCATTCTTAATGGTCAAGTTTGTTTTTCTCCCAATTCTACCTCCCATATTGTTTCCTGCACAGCAGTTTTCTTGGTACAATTTCCCGAGGAGCTACGTACAATTGGCCTGGTTGGCTTATACTTGTGATATCTTTCATAAGGCAAGCCAGAGATAGCCCAATGGGTCTGGCTGCAGACATCTTTGTTGGTGTCTCAGGACAGCAGGTATTAAGAGAAAGCTATGCCCTTCCCTTCTTTTGCACAGAACCTGAAGGGCCCCCTGGATCACAGTAATGCTGGTTAAAGTTTAAGCTTTTATAATATTTCCATGCTCTCTGATCACTTCCTTCCATACACTGTAACAGTCCTTGCACCTCAGAACGCATGCTCCATGCAGCAGTGTGATCTGGCCCCATGTCCGGGTCACATGACACTCTTCAGAGCCCTGGAATCTTCCACAGCCATTCCTGGAATGACCTTCCACCAGGTCCTCGGCCTCAGCTCTTTCTGCCTTTAAAAAATGCTATGGAGCCAGGCGTGGTGGCGCACGCTTGTAACCCCAGTACTTGGGAGGCTGAGACTGGAGGATCCAGGTTTGCGGCCAGCCTCAGCTACTTTAGTGAGGCCCTCTGCAACTTTGTGAGACCCTGTTTCAAAATAAAGTATAAAAAATAGGGCCGGGGGTGTAGCTCAGAGGTAGAACGCCCTTGGGTTCAATCCCCGGTACCGCAAAAAAAAAAAAAAAAAAAAGGAAAAATGCTATGAAGGATCTCCCATGCTCTTGGATAGGCAGAATGAAAATTATCAAAATGGCCATTCTACCAAAAGTGATCTACAGATTCAACACAATCCCTATTAAAATACCAATGTCATTCTTCACAGAGCTAGAAAAATCAGTCCTCAAATTCATATGGAAGAACAAAAGACCCAAAATAGCCAAAGCAATTCTCAGCAATAAGAACCATGCTGGAGGTATCACCATAGCTAAATTCAAATTATACCACAGAGCTATAGTAATAAAAACAGCATGATATTGGCACAAAAACAGATACATAGACCTGGAACAGAATACAAGATACAGAAACAAAGCCCCACACATATAGCCAGTTGATTTTTGACAAAGGTACCAAAAACATACACTAGAGAAAAGACAGCCTTTTAAACAAATGGTGTTGTAGAAACTGGTTATCCATTTGTAGAAGAATAGAATTAAATCCCTACCTCTCACCCTACACAAAAGTCAACTTAAGATGGATCAAAGGCCTGGAAATTAGACAAGAGACTTGGAAATTATTAGAGAAGAGCATAGAACCAGTGCTGCAATATATAGGCACAGGTAGAAACTTCCTTAATAAACCCCCCAAAGCTCAGAAAATTAAAACAAGAATGAATAAATGGGATGGCATTAAATTAAAAAGTTTTTGTGCAGCAAAGGAAACCATCAAGAGTCTAAAGAGAGAGCCTACAGAATGGGAGAAGATCTTTGCCAGCTACTCCTCTGATAGAGGACTAATATCTAGAATATACAAAAAACTTAAAAGATTTAACACTAAGTCCTCGGCCCCACCCCCAGAGATCCCCTGGCACTGGGGACACAGGGCAGGGCGAGCCCTCGGCCCTGCCCCTGGAGAACCCCTCTCCCCAGTGCTGGGGACACAGGGTGGGTGAGCCCCCCGCCCCGCCCTGGAATTCCCCAGTACTGAGGTCATGGGAGGGTGAGCCACGACCCCGCACAGGAGGGACTCCAGACAAAGAACCTCAGATAAGCAAAGAAGGGGATCTAACTGGGGGAGTCAGGAGGGAAGGAGAGGTGCACAGGATGGACATACACAAAGATATCAAAGTCAACTACTATGCTGAAAATGGGAAGGAGGGAGGGGGAAGCAGGAGGGTGGGAATTGGGGGAGGGCTAATTGACCGATGAGTGCATATATATGTCAACCACCCTGAAATCCTTCAAGATGTATGATTGCAATGCACTAATAGAATAAAAAAGAATAAAAAATAAAAGAATACAAATAACACAATTAAGAAATGGCAATTGCACTACATAGACAATTCACATAAGAAGAGATACAAATGGCCAATAAATATGTGAAAAATGTCCAATATAATTAGCAATTAGGGAGATGCAAATCAAAACTACACTGAGAGCTGGATGTGGTGGTACACGCTTATAATCCCAGTACTTGGGAGGCTAAGACAGGAACATCACAGGTTTGAGGCCAGCCTCAGCAACTTTGTGAGGCCCTCTGCAACTTAGTGAGACCCTGTTTCAAAATAAAAAATAAAATAGGGCTGGGAGCATAGCTTGAAGGTAGAATGCCCCTGGGTTCAATACCCAGTACCACACACTCACAAAACAAAACAAAAATTTAAATTTAGTGAGGATGTGGAGAAATAGAAACTCTTATTATACACTGTTGGTAGGATTGCAAATAAGTGCAGCTACTATGGAGATCAGTGTTGAGGTTCCTCAGAAAATTGGGAATGGAGCTACCATATGATTCAGCTATACCATTTCTGGGTATTTTTCCAAAGTAATTAAAATTGGAATATTATAGTGACACATGCATATCCATGTTTATAGCAGCATAATTCATAGAAGCCACATCATGGAACCAGCCTAGGTGTCCATCAACAGATGAATGGATTACAAAATTTTGGAATATACACACAATGGAATTCTACTCAGCCATAAAGAAGAACAAAATTATGTCATTTGCAGAAAAATGGATGGTCCTGGAGAACATTATGTTAAGTGAGATTAGCCAGTCACAAAAGGTGAAGGGTCACCTGTTTTCTTTCATATGTGGAAGCTAGGGCATAATCAGGATTCAAGAGTGCCTTTAGATAAAGGAGGAGAAACCCCAGTGGAATGGTGGAGGGGGTTTAGGGGAAGGAGAATTAATGAAGGAAACACTTCCACTGATGTTATGTATGGGGAAGGGGAAGGAATGGGGGGAGGTGGTGGGAAGCTAACCAAGTGCTGAGTGCATTTGTGTCCCTATCACTCTGAATTTCAATATGATGTGAAACTACAGTGTACCAATAAAAGTGTATTTTTAAAATGCTATGAAATTTCTTTCTGGGGCATTCTTAACTGCCCATAACACCTCTTGAGTTTATTGTCTTCAGAGAAGGAAGTGTCGTCAAAGGTGTTCTGGTCACCACTTTCCACAGTGACAGATAGAGTATCCATCTGCGTCCTCATGAGCAGATGTGCGCCCCACCTGCCTGTGTAACTGTGCGTCTTGCCTGGTACATGAGATGAACGATTCACCTTCTCATGGGTCCAGCCCTTGCTACACACTAGCTCTCTCCCCCTACTCAAAGTTTAGGAACTTACCTCCTGCAAATATCCCTCCTCTTCTCTTATTACTGTCCTTACCTCTTCCTACAGGATTTCCCCATCACCATAGAAACACTTTGTCCCATATTCCATCATACAAAAATGAAAACAAAAACAAAACCTCCCAGACAGAAATGAAACACAATAAACCTCCCTTGACCTTGCAGGTTCCCGTGGCCCTGGCCCAGTTCTACCTTCCTCCTTCACATCAGAATTTGCCTTGCTTGTTGTGTTTGGTTTCTTTTCACTGCTCCATGGAAACTGGTCTTTGTTGTGGTCACTAAGTTGTTTAAGCCAAAATTGTGAGTCTTCCTAAACTTCTAGTCCTTTGCATTCCACACTGAAGCAGCCGGTGGAAATCGCCTTCAGAACAGACCCTGGTTCCCACCCCAGCACACTCTCTCCAGCTCCCACAACACCCCTCCACATGTTACGTTTTTGGATGATGTCGCTGTGGGTTTTTGTTCTCGTCTAGTTTAGAAAAAAAAAAAAAGCTGGAACTGCTGCAAGCTTAAGCAAGGTTTTATTATTACAGGCAGAAGGGGGCGGGGGCAGAGCAAGGAAAGCACCACATCAGAGAGAGATGTGATGGAGTGTCTCAGAAATGAGACACACTTTCCCTCTGAAACCTCAGTCTTTGTATAGGAATTTATTACCTTGTCCCTCCTATCCTGCTAGCCAATAGTCTTTCTTTCCCATCAAAAAGTAGGTCTGGCCCACTCTGTTATCTTTGCTGTGTTAGCTTTTTTGGTGGCCCCTTTTGTTCATCCTCACAAGGACAGACTGGTCTGACATCAATGATCATGGGGCTTACATGGCCTACATTGTTCTTTGTTCATTTCTACTAACTCTTTAAAAAGAAAGTCTTCATACTTGTGTCTTTGTGTAAGTTTTAACATCTTTATCTCTTATGGTAGCTTGTCTGCTTAACAGCCCCTGTAGTTACCGGCTTGTTTTGTAACACCAGAGTGTGACTTACTAAAGTAAGAAGGCTTTAACTACTTTTGCATTATTAGTAGTAATCAATACTGGGTTAATGCAGCCTGCTTCTTCATCTTTTAACTTGGTCTAAACTTTTGTGAGAGTCTGCTTAACTCTTCTAAGTGTAGGTGTCTATAATTTTCAGCATTCAGTGTTCTGCATCTTATTTTAGTTGCTATGACAATCCGGCCTCATCTAACAGCCAGCTTTTAGCGGACAAGGTCAGCATTGGCTGTAGCTTTTGGCTGACAGCCTAGAGACAGAGAAAAAGGATTTTATTGTTTTATCTAAGTACAGCTTATTCTTATTAGCAATTAATACTATCCTTATTAGCAATCAATACCGGCTCAATCCCCATCACATGCCCCTCTCCACTCTGTGCACTGACCCTCTGACCCATTCTGAGCCCCTACCTGTCTGGAGCTCTGCCCTGCCCCTTCCAGGCTCTGTGTGACATGCCCCCAGCCTTTCCTCACCCTCTGTGCCCTGCAGTCTGCTAGGTCTAGCCTGGCTCCTGGTCTTCCTTCAACCCTCCACATGATTTACAGTCTCGGGGTTTCCCACTTACCATTTCTTCTACCCAGAATGATTTCCTGACTGCCTCACCTTATTGAGATTCTCTGCTCCACTGTGGGCTCATCAGAAAGGCTTCTCCAAGGATCCACAGCAGAGACTTCTTCCCCAGCCTGCTTTACCTCCTCCGATGTGCTTATTCTTACCTAAAATGATAGTTACAGATCTCCCTCCACTTAGAACAGGGGCTTCTGAACCATGGCCTTGGGCCATAGCAGCCTGCTAGCTGTCTTAATAAAGTTTTATTGGAACACAGTCATGGGTTAAGTCAACCTGCTGTGTATCTTAATAAAATTTTATTGGAACAGTCATGAGTTAGTCAGCCTGCCATCTGTTTTTTGTTTTTGTTATTGTTTTTTGTGGTACTGGGGATTGAACCCAGGGATAGTCTACCTTCAAGCTATACCCCAGCCATTCTTTTAAAAAGTTTTGAAACGGAGTCTCGCTAGGTTGCTGAGAGTCTTGATAAGTTGCTGAAGCTGGTCTCAAACCTGCAATCTTCCTGTCTTAGCATCTCAGTACTGGGATTACAGGTGTGTGCCACCACACCTGGCTTGCCATCTGTTTTTTTTTTTTTTTTGCGGTACCGGGGATTGAACCCAGGGGCGTTCTACCTCCGTGCTACACCCCCGGCCCTATTTTTTATACTTT
>PVJS01036637.1:0-20349 GCA_004027185.1 Glis glis | reverse complement strand
CTAGTCCAACCACTTTGGAGATCAGTGTGGAGATTCCTCAGAAAACTGGGAATGGATCCCCCATATGATCCGGCTATACCACTACTAGGTATCATACCAAAGGGACTGAAACCAGAAAACTACAGTAATATGTGCATACCCATGTTCACAGCAGCACAATTCACAATAGCCAAATTATGGAACCAACCTAGGTGTCCATCAACAGATGAATGGATCACAAAATTATGGGAAATACACACAATGGAATTCTACTCAGCAATAAAGAAGAAAATAGTATCATTTACAAGAAAATGGAAGGACCTGGAGAACATTATGTTAAGTGAGATCAGCCAATCACAGAAAGAGAAGGGTCATAGGTCTTCTCTAATATGCGCAAGCTAGGGAGCAATGAGGATACAAAAGGGCCTCGGTTCAACAGTGGAGAAGCCCCAGTGAAGACAGGGAACTGATCTAAGGGAAGGGGAAGGGGAAGAATGAAGTTCATTAATGGAATTTCTACCATCGACCATATTTACACATGAGAATATACCAATGTCAATCTCAGTACTCTGTATTGGGGGAGGGGAGGCAGGGGGCACCAAGTGCTGCGAGCATGTATGTTACTGTCAACTTGATTTCCATTGTGATGTGAGACTATAATGCACCAATAAAAGCACATTAAAATAAGAAAAAACCAAAAATGATAACAGAAAATAAAGATTGAAAGAAAATCCTTTAACAGGCCTAAAATATTGCTGGACAGAAACTAGAATACCAGGCTTCTTTCACATGGGAGAAAAATGGATACTGGAGATGCCTCTTTTGAGAAAAAGGAAATATAATGTAAGAGAGAAAGCACCAGAGAGAAAATTTGGCAGCTACCCACTGATCCTGCCTCTTCTCCCATTTAAGGAAAAGCTCAGGGCTTTTTCCCAGTTCTCTTTGGGCTGCTGGTATCCTGCTGTCTGTGGGATGCAGAAGGAATAGCCTTTCCTGGCTTGATTTGGCTTTAATAGCTCTGTTGTTCCTATAATTTTTACCCTAAGGATCCCTTTTAAGAATCTCTATACATTAGATGCTATATTTAGAAAATGTACATCTATAATACAACATTTGGTAAATAACAATTTAATGGCTGCACTCTTTCCTGTTAATTAGACACATGTAACTCAGGAACCCATTTGATGTCTGTGCTGTCTCTGGCTGACAGCCAGAGGTTGATCAATAGCTAGAGAGATCAGGACTTGCCACCCTAAGGTGACAAATGTAAGTCAAATCAAACAGAGTTTAGATTTTTGTTAACTGCAGCAGCATCCTCCATGGTACACATGTGATTTTCATGAAGCATTGCAAATTTTGTTGTAGCCTTTAACTAATGCCCTGCTGTGGTCTTAAAAATGGAGAATCTTCATCTGGGAACCAGGATCCAGTAAGTTGAAAATTTGGTTTCAACTTGTTCTAAGCATCAATTGCTGCTGAATACCAAATATGGTGAATCTTGTATTCTTTATCAGGTAAAGTAATTTAAAATTATTTTCAGAGTGAAATTTCTGGATAATGCATGTGTGACGGATAACTGTATTGCAATTGCCTATCAGTGAAGTCTACTTTCTCAACCTAGGGTGAAAAAAAATTCACTTTAACACAGCATCTTGCCATATAAGTATTTATACAATAGAATTTTAATTTTATCTTGGCCACAAACATATTGCAGAATTTTTTGTTATTAATATTACTTAGGTGAGCTCTGAAATCAGTCCTTTTCAATACTACATAATCTGATGAGATTAATAATATATAAAAACAAAAAAAAAAAGAAAAAGGCTGGCTAGATCTTTTAAAGGAAAACTGAGGGAGGATGAGACAGTAGGATAATAGGTTCAAGGTCAGCCTCATCAACTTAGACCCTCAGCAACTTAGCAAAGCCCTGCTTCAAAATAAAAAGTAAAAAGAGCTGAGGTGTAGCTCAGAGGTAGAATGCCCCGGGATTCAATCCCCAGTGACAAATAAATAAAATAAAACTTTGAGTACTTTATAAAAAATAATTTGTATTGGATTTTCAAATACTTCGTATATTAGTGTACGATATTTTAGTGATTTCAGGGATTCAAGGGTCAAATACAAAAAGTTCACTCTTTCCATCAAACACCACACTATTCTTTGTCTAGTATAGTCAATTCAGATGAAGTGACATTGTAAAAAAAATCTAATCTTTTAGAATTCATATAAAGAGGTTCAGATTTAAAATTACTAAGTCACGAATAAGGTAGAAATGTAATATTAAACCAAATTTAATGTGCATCAGTACATTCATCCCATGAAAATTCTGTGTGAATATAAATGTGGTTTATGGTTTTTATGGGAAATAAGATTTTATTCATATGCAAAGCTAATAAATTATTTAATATACTCTTCAATACCAATTGATTATATTTTTACTACATTGGCTGTATTTGTCATAAGAAACAATACTAAGCTTGCCAGGCACTGTAGCACTCGCCTATACTTGGGAGGTTGAGGCAGGAGAATCACAGGTTTAAAGTCAGTGCATGATAACTTAGCAAGACCCTGTTTCAGAATAAAATTTAAAAAATAGGGCTGGGGGTGTAGCTCAGTGGTAGAATGTCCCTAGGTTCAATCCCCAGTACAAAGAAGAAGAACAAGGAGGAAGAGGAGGAGGAGGAGAAACAGGAGAAGGAGGAGGAGGAGGAGGAGGAGAAAGAGGAGAAGGAGGAAGAGGAGGAGGAGGAGGAGGAGGAGGAGGAGGAAGCAAGCTAATTGCTTTCAGTCTTTCTCATCATTCCTGACATGTAAAAAGAAGTCCTAAATTCTGCAAAGCTGTGTACTCTTGTACTCTTAGTCTCTCTATTTGTAGCTAGACTTAATTTCGAGGAAAAAGAAAAAGAGAAAGAAAGAAAAGATCTGTTCTACAAAATGTTGGAGGAGAAGCTGGAGGTAGATACTTGCATTTTGAAAAGACAGCAAGCTGCTAAGTCTGGAATCAGCACCAGCACACCCTGCAGCCGCCTTTATCAGGTAAGACCAACCTGAATAATCAGCCCACAGGGGCTGCACTATGTTTGATGACCCCTTAAAACTGACATAAATGGGCAACTACTTGTGAGGAAACACAATAGTTGAACAGAAGTTTAATTTGGCTACAAATACATGAGTATACCTTCTGATGAGGTAGAATAGAAAAGATAGAAATGAAAGTTCATAATCTCACTCCACCCTATAGGGTGTGTTCAGTCAGGCAGGAGCCTTAATGAGTCCACACCCTTAATCACAATGGCTCCTCTCCACACCTGAGATGCTTAATGTAAACAGGGTGGGTGAGGAGGACAAAGGTCAGACCCCACTGCCTATCTGTTGCCAGGGAAACTGAGGACTAAGAGGAAGTCCTGCCCTACACTCTGCAACCATACCTACCCCCTCCTATAAAAGAACTGAGAAAGCATGCGTGCTCTCTCTCTTGCTTGCTTGGATGGATGGATGTGAGCAGAGAGACTTCTCTCCCCTTCTTGAGATGGCCCCCAACCTGTATCCCCACCTTTATTGAACTAATTAAACCTTTGCCTTTTTCTGATGGCATGTGTTGAAATTCTTATTGGTCATGGAGGCCAAGGATCCAAAGAATTAGCATGTCTCCCCATGACACCTTCTACCTAATCTCTTACTATTGATTCACATCAGAGATGTTCAACTTTTGATTTTTCCATTATTCCATATATTGACCAAAATACAGAGCTAATTATACCTGAAAGAGTTATACCTGTAGAGTGGTCCCAACTACTCCTGCCCTAAAAAAAAAATAGAATATACATTTGCACATATTCTTAATTTATTTGAAACAGATTTAATTTTTTAATTATAGTATGAAAGTGATTCTCTCTTGTTATGTCAAATAACTAGTTTTCTAGCACTCAATTCAAGAACAACAAAAAAAAGGAAAATATAAATAGGCACACCTGCTGTGGCAATGCACCTGTGTCTTTAAAAAAGGTGTGACTTTTCTCACATTGTGTGAAGTTTTAAATGGATTTATCTCACTTGTCTGGTTTCAAACTTAGCCCCCGAATTCCAGACCTCTGTCTGCTCATCTGTGTCTATAGCTTTTGGCCGAATGTAGTGCATAACAGGGTATGGTAGTGGGAGGAAGATACCAGAAGGATTAAGGGTATAAACTATGAAGTCATCTTTTAATCTAAGTTCAAATCCTGGTTCTGTCACGAGACAGCCATGTGATCACAGAAAAATTACTAAACTTTTCTGAGTCTCAATTTCCTCATTTCTAAAATGAACCTATATAATGAATTTGATAGCCTTATAGGTGTGGAGATTAAGTGAAATAGTGTATGTAAAGCTCTAGCTAAATTTTGTTCCACACAAGGTGCCTGATAACTCATAGTAGAGATGGCTGAGGCTGCTTATTACTGAAACTGTTATTGTAAGGTCTTTGTCATGTGTGTCCCAATTATATATTCCTCCAGGATTCTATCTGCTTCAGTTTTTTTAGTAGAATAGAGCAGACCATTCAGCTCCTGTACTAAATGGCCCATAATATGGATAAACAAAAGATATGAATGTTGTGAATAGGTATGTAAAAAAGTTCTTTCTCAGTGATATTCAACTTACAATAAGATAGTATTTCTGGAATTCTGCCGATCCTGAACCATTAAGTTTTGACTTGAGTATGACTAAATTTCCATAACAATAGTTTCTCAGGCAAAAGTTAGGAGGGTAATTTAAAAGTTAGATACTGTGCTTCTGGATCAGTCCCCATATTCAAGGAAACATTTCAAAGATAAATTACACAGATGGTCAGATCTGATAGCATGTTCAACATATTAATCATAGACATTTTAGTATTTCAAAATTAAATTTTAAGAGGTAGGGAACAAGTCTAGAATGCAAAGTGTATTTATAAAAAATAACATTTTTTGATGTGGATTTTGCTCTATCGTGTCAAGTTCTATGAAGCTATATATCTTTTCCAACATGTAGTGGGAAATGCCATGTCTCTTTGCTTAGATTTTAGAAGTCATCGTGTTCCATAGCAAATGTTCTTGGATTGGCATTATTATTTTTGAAAATAATGTGATTAAACAGTTTCTTGAATTATTGAACATATTTGGAGTCCTACTGTCTTTTAGAAAGTGTGCATTTAAGGCCAATTCTAAAACATTTCCAGCACTCAGAATGCTGGTTTCCTAAACAGGTTTTTGTACATAATTAGATTCAAGTCAATGAATATATATTGTGCCTGTTCCGAGGTATAAATACAAATGGTATTTGGAGAGTATGGATGATAGAGGAAAGGATGACAGACACAGATGAAAAGTCATCATTTCTAGTCTGGAGATAACCCAAGCCATCCCAGGAGACAGACCTATGTACACCTCGTCACAATACAGCAGAGGGAGTGCTACACACTGAACGGCACACAAAGTCCAGAGGAGAGACTGAAGCTGTTGAAACTCCGAACTTAAAACTCTCAAGAAGCCGCCAGGTGTGGTGGCACACACCTGATTATTAATAACTTGTCCGCTATCAAGCTTGTTTCAGTGTGAAAATCCATGAGAATTTGAATAAACAAAGTAGACACTTTTACAAGATCTCTCCTTATGCTGTTTTAATATGTTTTCCCAAAGGCATGCTATTACTCTATATCCTGAGGACATTTCTCCCTGCTTTTCTATTTTAGAATATTTTAGTGGGCCCATTATTATTTGTCTTCTTTACCTAAACTTAATTAAAAAGGGGTTGATCCAACTCCAATGTCTGCCAGTAGATAAGACAAGTGGATTTTTTGTGACCACTGACTTCTAATTCTTAATTCTGTGCAGAAGTTCCAATGGAGCCACTCTAGACATTTCTAACCTCCAGAATTTTTTTTCAATTGTTTTTGGCTGCATAGAGAAGGAGTTATCTGCTCTTCCACATGATTATGAAGAGTTTCTTCTTGAATAGTAATTCGGAGCAACCTGCTAGCTTCTGTTGCCTTGAACATTACCTAAGAAACGACAGCTCTTTGAGGTACTACTGAGGTAGGATAGAGAAATATTAGGCAGAAAGGAGACATTGGGAAGAAAAATAGAGATTTAGAATTTTGAAAGTTCATAATCTAACTCCATAATCTAACTCTTTTTCTCCGAGAAAGGCACTCACATACTATAAGACAGTGGATGATAGTGCTTAGTCATGGGCTATTTATGTCTCTGTCATGTCTCTGTCATAAAACATCTCAGTAGACCTGGTGAGACTTGCCCTAGTCACTGCCCTGACTCTGTCTTGATTGAGACATATCTTCACTTTGTTTGATGGTGATCCCTTTTATAGTCCAGAACCTTGTGGAAAATGCTTCTTGTTCCTGTAAGTGTTGAAACTTTGAAATTGTTTTTCATTGTATTTTCATTGAGCATAATAAACAATCTGAGAAAGAAAATGAAGCGCTAATGGGTAGCTTCTTTCTTATCCTAAAAATGCCAACACCTCTATTGTGCCTGTGACTGCTTATACCTAGGAAGTGTGAGGTGATTATTTAATAATAATAAAATTGAGCGTCCATTGTCAATAGAATATTCAATTACTTGAAAACTTTCCTTCTGCTCTAGAAATAAAATGTATTCTGACTATTGCAGAGATCTGTTAATTTTTTCAATACCACTCCTGAATCAGCCATTTCCAAAATAAAAACTCAGTTTTTATTGGTCAAAGACATCAAGAATACCAAATTTATATCCTTCCATATAATATAAAATAGAACTCCATTCCCTGAAAACAGGGGATATTTCAGCTTTTTGGCAAACAACTATTGCCGGAGAGTGAAGAAATAAATTTCATAGCCCCACCCCCATCTTCCAATAAATAATCAATGACAGAACCACACAGAAATAATTAACTAGAGTTTAACTCTTGTCACACTTTACAAACCTTGGAGAGAAACACACATAAAAAGAAAGGATCACTATTCACCTTCAAACAGCAAGATTTTTATATTTCCCACACAGTAATTCTTTCTTAAAAGAGAATCATTGTCAAAGGAATCTTTCCAGCTGCGAGCCTGGCGGTATGTATGTAACATCTATATATGTAAAGAAGAGACTGTCCTTCGAGGGGGCCCATTGTAGGTGACAGAATACTTTGCTCAGCTTTTCAGAGAATTTAGTGTCAGAACAGAACACGTATATGTGTAATACAGTATCAGAGGAAAGAAAATATGCAGAACTATGAATTAGGGTAAGGCTTGTTTAGAAAAAAAAACTATCATAGGGCTAGACGTATAATGCAGTGGTGGAACACTTGCCTAGCTTGTATGAGGGCCCAGATTTAATCCCCAGCACTGAGAAGAGAGAGAGAGAGTGAGAGAGGGAAGAAGGGAGAGAGAGAAAGTAAGAGAGGAGGAGGAGGAGGAGGAAAAGTTATAATAATATCCGTTCATGGGCTATACACACGTGCTTCAAATAAGCAGTTTTAACATGCAACTAAAATATGCAGGTTCTAGGCTAGCCTCAACAACTTAGTGAGACCCTCATCAACTTAGATAGACCCTGTTTCAAAATAGTAAAAATAAAAATAAAATTAAAAAGGGCTGGGAGTGTAGTTTGGAGGTAGAATGCTCCTGGGTTCAATCTCCAGTAACCCCCCCTCCAAACTTTATTTTCTTATAGCTCAATTCTCTACCTTTTCCCCCCTCTTTATTCCCATTAATCTTTGAAGATCATCTATAGAAACAGGAACAGTGCATGCCTTTCCTGATCTCAAAAGGACACTGCATCCTTCTCTATATTTTGTTCCTTTCCTTCCCTGCTGCCACTATTAACTAGACAGTGTTTCCTATCCTTTCTTGAGGTTACCCAATTCTCCTGCTCTGAAGTTGATAATTCCGTGACTCTCATTCCCTAATCAACTAAATCCTGATAGAATAGATGAGAATGAACTTCCACAGACCGTAATCCAAGGATATCAAACAAGAATCAGCTCCTATCTATTCAGTGACCTCATGCTCATGATACTCTAATGGGTTTTTGCAAAAGTGAAGATGCTCTTCTCGATCTTGAGGCTTGCTTTACAAGAAAGATAAGTTAGATGTTATTTTATTATCTTCTCTTTATTGTTAAGCAGAGGAAAAAGAAGAGCATAAATAGAACACAAATGTGGAGAAGGAAACAGGAGCGGAAGAGAAGGAGATCATGAGAGGAACTGAGAGACCAGAATGAAGAGAATGGAATAAAACCTGAGAGGAAGTGGGGAGAGGGGTGAGAAGGGAACTGGCTGGAGTATTGTCTCCAAGTCTTCATTTATGTAATATCCATGAATATTGACAGTGAAGATCCAAGGGGCATTGTGGGCTTAGCTTGTGAGCACATTTTATTCATAGACTTAAAAACCAGGTCCTTTATTGTGTGTGTGTGTGTGGGGGGTGCTTTTAATCTCTTGACTGGACATTTTAATGTTCTCTTAACTGGCCCACTGCTTTTGGACTTCATTCTGTCATCAAGGTGATGGTCACCAGCAAAATCCCCCCAGGCCTTCTTGTTGGCAGAATTACACAGACCTCTTAAGCAAGTCACCTAAGCCCCTCAGGACAGGTTCTCTGCCCCCACAAGCCCCAGTTCTTACCATATGTACTTGTCTTTCTAGCAAGATTGCTTTTAGTCTAGTACGTTCCCCAAAAGAACATAGGAGAAAACTTCTTTTCTCTGTAGGAGAAAAGAAGTATTACTGGAATTTGTTTTCTTTTATATTGGCTGCCCACTAAACAACCATTTTTCTATTATGCCCCAATTCACTTATAATTTCTTCTGATGAGGTTTTTCTGACTCAGTTTGTCTCTAAACATATTGAACAGTTTTCTCCTTCTCTGATGCTTTTGAGTCGCTTGGTGCGTGTGTTCATGTGTCTGCCATGTGTATTGCTGAGCTTCTTGATCGGTGTCCTAAGGCCTAGGACAGCCTGCCACATACCAGGAAACCAATATTGATTGAACTGAACTGCTACCCAACATTTACAAAACCTAGAAACAACAGAAGTTATTTACAATGTAATCATCAACACAATATTTTGTGTACGGTAACTGGAATAGTCCCTAGATACGTGCTTTAGAATTTATTGTGACTCTTCTGGAAATCAAAAGAGAGAAGACCACATAGAATTTGATAAGCTTTTGATATTATCATTATCATTCCTGAAAATGATGCGCAGAAACATTTAAGGAGAAAGAGGCACCCCTTTCCAGCTCAGAAATTGTTTCTAGATCTCCAGTTTCCCAATATTGAGCTATAATTTCAGAATATAGATAATTTTTCTGCTTTAAAATTTCTTTCTGATAAAATATCTGTTTCATCTGATCCACTAGTATGCTTTATTATATGTTTATAAACCAAAACATTAGGACATGAATAGGAATATTTGTTATCTCTTTTCTGGCAAATGTGATCTCTTAATTCTTAGTGAAAATATATAGCCATGTTTACTTTTTACTGGTAAAATTTTCATTATAGTGTTTCAAGGCTTTGAACCTTCCATTAATTAAAATCTATCCTACAGAGATTAGTGTTTGAATTTGAGTAGCAAGAGACAACCCCCCCATTGCAAATACTGTAAGAACTAGCAGATTTAAAACAAACAAGGAAAAAACTTCCATTTTTTTTGTTTTAGTCTCTCATGGCTTAACTGAACTCTCAGAACCCTTTTATTGACAGTAAGCAGACCAAAGCAAGGATGAGATTCACAGAAACAAAGAATAAGTGTCAGAAGCAAGCTTATTTTAATAGCCTTAAACCTCATTGTCCCTTCAAATCATACTTAATTCTGATTTAGCAGTGTGTGGGTGTGTGTTTGATATTCAGTGAAACTCGATTTTTGGAAATTTGTGGGACCAAAATCATTTTATCTAGGAGTCTTCCCTTTGTGCTATGCTTAGATGAATGGAAAATTATACCACCAGAATTATTATTAGGATATACGCAAAAGTTTATTCAAGAAGGAGCTTGGTATATTATTGTTACACAAAGTGGCAGAAATACCAAGGAATTGTTATTATCCTCCATGAGATATGAAACAGGAGGAAAATCCCAATGGTGTCATCTTGTGCTTCCTCTGCTTGCTTCAATATGAGTCAGGTTATCTTCATAATTCCAAGACAGCATGCAGCCAACCCCTCAGGGTTCATGGGCAGGATAGGTCATAGGCCCTTATCCTAGCTGCAGAATGAGGCTAGAAAAGTTCTGGCATTTTTCATCTTTCTAAAAAGGCTCTCCCATCAAGGAAGAAGAGGTCAGCATGGGAGATGGCTTTAACATGTCAAATAATATAAGGTTGAATTAAATAATGCTCATTAAATGTATAAATGTAGCCAGGTGCAGTGGTGCACACCTGTAGTCCCAGTACTTGGGAAGCTGAGACAGGAGGATCTCAGGTTTGAGGCCGGCATGCGGTAACTTAGAGAGATCTTGTTTCAAATTAAAAAATAAAAAATAGGGCTGGTGGTGTAGCTCAGAGATAGAGCACCCTGGGTTCAATCCCGGTACCACAAAAATGTATAAATGTTATTATACATTAATGTTATTAATACATTAATGTTATAATAAATGTTATTTATACACTAATGTATAAATGTTATTATACATTATTTATACATATATACATATGTATAAATATAGATAGGAATGTTAATTGGTTATAGTACTAAATATGGATAGGAATTTATATTAATGTTGCCTCTCATTTTAATTTCATTGACCTCTAGAACAATTCCATGTACTTTAGTAGATTATGAACATTATTTATTTAGAAGATTTTATAAATAGAAATGGAAACTTTCACAATTTATTTTTGCTTTTGCATAACTTCTTGTACAATTTATTAAGTTATTGTCTCTTACCTTTAAACCCACTCTTTTATAGACCACTTTAGGATGCTGAGACTTGGATTTTGAGCCACATTTTTCCTTCTCTCTCGGGCTCCTAGTTTAGCTCTGCCAAGAGAAGGCATGGGAGAGGGAGAGTGGGAGGCTGGAGGAGGGTGAAGGAAATTTCTCCTTCCTGCTTGCTTGATGGTCTGTTTTGCCACTTCTTATTCCTGTGTGACCCTCGAAACCCTCCTTCACCTAGCAGTGGCAGGTCGTTCTGTAGCAGCTGCTGATTCCAGTTTATAGTTTTTCCAAAGCTCGTGGGGCTGGTCTGAGTGTCCCTCCTCAGTGACATTAGCTCTAGCTGGCTGCAGCATCCCCCGAGATCTGAGTTCTAGTCTCATGGGCAGTTCTTCTGAGCTCAGAGACACTAGCACCAGCCAGAGCAAGTCCTCATCAGAGGGGCATAGAGCATCTCCTAACGTCTAAGTTATAATAATTTAAACTCTTCATCTGCTTCCCCAGTACTGGGGGTGGGGTGGGAGAGGGTGCTGCTTCCTGACATTACTACCCACATCATATTTTAGTTTAGAGATTTCCTTTTTCTTTTCAGTTCTTCAATATCTAGTCATCAATTCTCTAAAATAAGCTATTATCTATTGCTCTTTTTAGGGTAGAAGTTATAGATTAAATCTTTTCTTTTTTTTACCCAAAGGAGCTTTCACTATTTCATCTTTTTCTGGACCTTTATATCATGTCCATTTCCTGATTTTCCTTGATGCTCAAACAACTTATTCCATTGTATTTATTTCCCATATTTTGTTTTGTGTGTGTGTCGGGGGGTACTGGTAGGAGAGCTCTTCCATTGAGCTTCATCCCCAGCCCTTTTTATTTTTCATTTTGAGACAAAGTCTTACTAAGTTGTTCAAGCTGGCCTTGAATTTGAGATTCTTCTGCCTCAGTCCCCTGAGTTGCTGGAATGACAGGTGTGTGCCACCATACCCGACTTTGTTTTCCACAAGTTTAAAGGTTTCAGTGCTTCTGTTTGCAACTTTTCATTGCCATCCTTGGTTTTAACACTATTCTAACCAAAGAGCTATGTGATAGGATGACAGATAGATTTAATAGTTCCTCAATCACTTCTTTGCATTTAAAAAAAGATGCAGTACTATACTTTGTATATAAAGTTTCCCCAGGCTCTGAAGTCATGTTTCATTAAAATCGAGCCATACTAAAGAGACCTGTGGCAGAGATAGATAGATAGATAGATAGATAGATGATAGATAGATAGATGATAGATAGATGATAGATAGATAGATAGATAGATAGATAATAGAGAGAGAGGAGAAATGCTGCACCAGTGGTGAGAAGGTGAGAGAATGAGAGGGATGGTGACATCTGGGGAACAGAGGCACAGCTCAATGTCAATGGTGACAAGGAAAGAAATGGAGAGCAGCACTAAGAGATGTCAGAAGAGACTCCCTAATCACCACTACGTGTCTATGGAAACGGGCCTTTAAGGGTGGCATTGTGCTAAGGGAAAGATGACCTTCTGCAACATCCAGATTTTAACCTGAACCATTTAATTTGGGACTACAGGAATTCGTTTCAAGAAGAAATAATGAGAAGGGTTAGGGATCTGCCTTCAAAGGCTAATGGAATGAATTCAAATCCAAAGAGGAAACATCTTTCAAATTTACTTTAAAATTTTTCACAAATGCTACTAAGGCCAGGGGGAAAAAAAGAAAAGAAAAAAGTGGCAAAGTTGCAGTTGGAAAAATACTGCAAAATACGTGGGGGAAAAATTTGGGGTGGAGTGGGGAGGGAGGGGAGAATCACAAGATAAATTACATAAGTGGTATAATTATACCTGCACCATATTTCTCAACAACTTTTCAATCTTTAAGTTTTCTGCTTCTAGCCTAGATACAGCCTTATAACTGTGATCTGGAAGAGATATGAGATGTATCAGTGATTACTTTGAGTTCCCAACTGTCCCACTTTTTTATAGCTATCTATAACTTCATAGTTGACAATAAACTATTTCATAAATGCCAGCCATTTTTCACAAGTTTTAAATTGCTTTGCTCTCTACCTGTGAAACACTTAGGGAAACGATTTTGTTTTTTTCTCTAAATTAACCCATAGTTGTAGTAATTAGAGAAAACCTGATTTTTATAAAGCTTCTTTCCATATGCTTGACTTGAATGTGGTAGCCTAGTGCTAAGCTGGACCTTGTGGGTAAGCAAAATAGCATAAAAATATAGGATTAGTAGTAGTAGTAGAGTAATTAATTTATTTTTGCAGTCCTGGAATAGAGTTCTAGAAATTCTAGTCCATCCATTCTATGTGGGGCATCCCTATCTAGAGCATTCCTGCTGGGTCCTTTTCTTCCTATTGGTGCAACTTCAATAGGTGAAAAATTCTGATTTTGAGAACAACCATCTCTCATTCACTGAATGAGAAGAGTTTCCTCTGTCAGCTACCCGAGGTATCACTAAATTGAAGAGCACTGTAAGAGTTCTATGTTGGTACCTGTGAGTGAGAAAACCATTATACCCACCTACTGTAAAACAGACAGCATGACTTATAAAGAAGACAGAAATGTGGGAGTGTGAGGAAGATGGAGAATGCTCACTGTGATAAGCCAAAAAGTCAAGAGCTGACTAAATGAGTAGAGGCAACCAGAAACAACATACTGAAGAAGGCGAAGCTTTGAATGATGGGAAAAGAATGGAATGGTAATAAGGGAGCAGAAAAATAAATTTATGCATGGGAGTAAGTTATAACACTGTGTTTCATATGAAATGAGTAGAAATATGATAGTAAAAACATTGAGTACATGTGACATCATTCAGAAAGATAAAATATTGAACAGTGGCTATTTTGGAGCGTTTTGATAAAAAAAATTACTTACTTGGTAAATATCTATTAAGCACCTACCATTTTCAGGTACTGTTTTAGGCTCTGGGAACATAAGGGTGAATGACACAAAGTTCCTACTTTGATGGAGTTTGTGATGGTTTGGATTTAAAATTTCCCCCAGCCTTCATGGAAACAAGGTAGCAACATTGGAAGTGGGGCTTGGTTGCTAAGGAAGGGTCCTTGGGGGTGTGGCGCTGGGGATTTTGTAAGGTCCTTCCTCCCCCTGCTTCCTATCCTGCTTCCAGTCTCTGTGACGTGAGAGCAGAGCCTGGCTCTCTTCCTTTCTCTTGGCTTCTCTTCACCATGCCCTGAGCTCAGCAGATACAGCCTCACATGGACTGAACCCCAAAATCCCCAAAAACTGTGAGTAAATAAATCTTCCTTCCTCGAAGTTGTGTGGTCAGTTGTTTTGGATTAGAGCCGTGAGAATGCTGACCACACAGAGTCAGACAATAAACATTAGACACAGACAAAATAATGTATCATTTCAAAGAATTATGTGTCAAAGACAAGAACACATGGTAATAGAGTTGAGGGTGGCTTGGAGAGGTAGTTGTGGAAACTTAGGTAGAGTGGCTAAGGAAGGTCACTCTAGAGAGGTGACACTTCAGTAGAGACTAGAAAAATAAGAAAACATGCCATCAAAAGATGTGATGAGCCGGGCGTGGTGGCGGACGCTTGTAATCCCAGTACTTTGGGAGGCGGAGACCAGAGGATCCGGGTTCGCGGCCAACCTCAGTGCGCATGCGCGCGCATGCGGGCAATCTCTCTCTCTCTCTCTTTCTCTCTCTTTCTCTCTCTGTCTCTCTATCTATCTATCTATCTATCTATATATATATATCCTCTGTCTCTCTGTCTCTCTGTCTCTCTGTCTCTCTCTCTCTCTCTCTCTCTACTTGGTGAGGCCCTCCGCAACTTCGTGAGACCTGGTTTCAAAAATAAAGCATAAAAAAATAGGGCTGGGGGTGTAGCGCGGAGGTAGAACGCCCCTGCGTTCAATCCCCAGAACCGCAAAAAAAAAAAAAAAAGATGTGATGAAAGCGTTGCAGGCACAGGTGCAAATACCTTGACACGGGGATTAACCTGGATCTCTCTAAGGTAATGTGGCTCACACATAGTAAAAGAAAGTGAAAATGGTTAGCAGTAAGATTGAGATGGCAGGAAGGAAACTTGTAGGATCTTTCCAGCGGTGGTAAGGAATTTTGATTTTATTCCGCTTTCAATGGGATGCCACTGGAGGTGTAAGCAGAGAAATGACATAGTTGATTTGTGATTTGCATAATAACTCTGGATGATCTAAGAGGAATGGACTGTAGGTGGTGGAAGTGGGTTGACCAATTAGAAGGTTTCACAGCAGGATGAAGGAGACTAAAACTGCGGCTTAGTGAAGATGAAGAAAACTGGTCAGATTTACATTATACTTTGGGGGAAGATTGGCAGGACTTATTGATGGGATCATTGGGATGTGAGGTGAGTGGTGAACTGAGGGTGAATTCTAGAGTTTTAGCAAACCATTGTAGAATGGTGGTGGTATTCTCCAAGATGAAAATGATTGAGTGAGCATTATAAAAATTCTATGCTGGTGCCAGTGAATGAGAAAACCATTGTGTCCACCTACTCTAAAACTGACAGCATGAGTTCTGAAGGAGACGAAAGTGTGGGAGTGTGAGAAATGACTTAAGTTAGTCACAGAAAAGTTAGTCCTTTTTTTTCTTTTTTTGTGGTACTGGGTATTGAATCCAAGGACATTATATCTCTGTGCTACATTTCTAGCCCTTTTTTTATTTTGAAACAGAGTCTCATTAAGTTAAGTTGGTATGCCACCATGCCCGATGGAAAAGTTAGTTCTTATATGATAAGCAAGTAGGGTTTCCACCAAAGTGAAATCATATTCAAAGTGAAATAATACTTTTAAGGCCAACCAAAGTTATTAAAAATTGCATCTGTTATTCAAAAGTGAATCTAGGATGCAGTGATAAATCAGGAATGGAGAGGAACATGAAGAAATAGTAGTAGCAGCAGCAATAAATGAATAAATAAATAAATAAAAAGGTACCATAACGGGTAGTAGCAAAAGGTATGCTTCTGATGTGTCAGACTCACTCACAAGAAATAACTGTCTTTTTCCTTTAAAGCAGTCCCCTCACTCCCAATCCAAGGCTGGCCCTGTTGGACACTTTCATACTGAACAACTCTCACTGTCCATAACTGATTGGATTAGGGAAGGATGCCTGACAAGAGTTGAGCCAAATGTAGCTTCTGTCTTGAAATTTGGAATTAGGATCAAGTGATATTTCCATCCATTTTGAGGAAAAACTCAGACTGTGCTATGCTAATGCAGGAACAGTAAGTTGATCATATGCCACTTTGTGATTCTGAGAAGAAGAGAAAGTTGGTTGGAAGCAGGCGATAAGAAGAAAGCAGCCACGGAGAAGGAAAAAGTCCTGGCTGCCATCGAGGTGCATGGCTGGTTTCTTCTGCCTCTGCATCCTTTCCCTAAACCCCTCCTGATAGTATGCATCCTGCTGGGACATGCACTGAAAGGCAAACTAGAAGCACTCAGAACAATTATTTTGAAGATGACCCATTTTGAAAGAAAGTCTTGTCAGAAGAATAGCGTAAGGAGAGGACGGGCACATGTCCCTCTTCTCACAACCCCTAACCCTTGTCTCATGTGGCAATGGAGCATAATGTGTTCTTGTCCCAGGAAGAAAAAAAATATGTCTGATAAACAGTATGGGATAGAACTAGAAACATGAAAATATATGAATCCAGTTGGGTAAATTGCAAACACGCACACACACGCGCGGGAACACACACACACACACACACACACACACACACACACACACACTATGCTGACTTGAAGCTCTATGACCACACTAAATTTTCAGCACACTTCTTTTTAAAACTTTGTATTGGTATAATACACATATAGAAAAGTACACAAAAGTGTACTGAATTTTCACAAACCAAACTTACCTGTGCAATGAGCACTCAGGTCATGGAACTCAGGATTATAGAACTGTCTTTCTATTTTAGTATTTGGCCAAGTAGTAGATATATTTTTATAGATTTATGACATCTACTAAATCTTCACATGAATATAGAGAGTCTGAAGCTTCTCCTTTTATTCCCTCTCTTTTGAACATTGCTATGACGTCCATACATTGTCTCCATCCTTTCCACAACCCTGTTAGGTTGAATGCAATGACTATTGCAGGAGGAAGTTGAAGCTCAAAGGTATTTAGCGACATGCCCACACTTGTATATCTAGAAACTGAACTCAGTGCTGTTTGACTGTCAAGAACTCTTGATGGCTATTTGGACAAAGTCATGTGGGTCTTTGCCAACAAGATTACTTGAGTAGATAAGCTATAGTGTATAATAATATGAAGTGAGGTTTGAAAGTAGGTATTTAAGGTAGGCATGAAACTGCCATTATGGGAGTAAGAAGTGACAAAATAAAAATAGTGATTGTGAGAGATGATTCTAGGCTAACATATTTAAGAATAGCAATTGGAAGCAAATAGAAGGGTTAAAAAAAGGATGTTATAATGATGAGGACTAGGACTAGGTTCATGGACTTTTGCAGGAAGATTTAACTGAAGCTGGAAAGGTAGATGTGAGGAGAGAAGGGAACAGAGAAGTTGAAAATCATTCACAAGTTTTCAAGCCTAGAAAACCAGGGTGATAAAAATATGGAATGAGGGGGTTATTTTGGGCACAGTGAAAATATGAATCTGATATTCAATATTCATATAATCAGTACCTGTGTTTTATACTTAAAGTTTTATGGCATCCTCTGCAGTATTTTTAGCTCTCATTTCATACTCTTTATCCCCTACTATAACAAAATGATCAATCAAATACTTTTACAGGAAAGAATAATTTAGAAAGACTGAGCTATAAAGCCAGTTAAACTGGTATTGATAGTTCAATAACAGATTTGGTTAGACCACAGACTGGTTATTTCCAGCAGCTCTATGCAAAGATTGTGAAAATTGTTTTTGTTTTTTCGTCATTGATACATAAGCTAGTTAGATATCTCTCTCCCCTCCCTCCCTCCCTCCCTCCCTCCCTTCCTTCCTTTTTTGTTTTTGCTGTGGGTAAAATTAACAGGACATGTGCTTGTGTCACTTTGGCTGATTTCTCAAGGCATAAATTTTAGTTAGATAACTAGCTGTATAATAGTATATACCTTAATTCTGGACATCTTTTATTGACTTGTCATTTCAACAGATTCTGATAAACATCTTCCCTTGGGCTGGGTTCTATTTATTCAGAGACTAATTTGTTTTGGTTTTATATTTAGTAAATGAATCACCAAGGTGCCCCATCATGCATGAGACATCATTAAATATATGGGAAGCTTTTAACCAATATAGTCTGTTTTACCTAGGCAAATATTGCCTGAAATCCAAACAAGCTTCCCAAAATTATATATATGTAAATGTTCATACATTTGTTTCCACCATTAATCTATAAAATGTGTATTGCAGTATAAAATTTTAATTCATATTTCTTCTTTGAAAAATATAACTGTCATATTTTTCCTTCTAATTAATTCACTTCTTATCTTGAAAGAAAAAATCAATAATCTCATTGCTTCAAGGTGTATATTTATCCCACTCAGCCTTCTACTTCCCTACCAAAATAAAAAAGTAAATACAAAACAGTAAGGAAACAAACTCAAGAAATAAGAAAGAAAAAGCTAAGGAGCAACTAAAGGCACTAAAATCTAATGTGGTCTCATAATAATAGAATAGAATGTATTTTTTAAAAATTATGGCAACACATAGGGCTGCATCTTTCAGGGTTTGAATAATTAATACAAAATATAAATTAATAAGCATATTGTCCAGTAAGTGTTTCATATGTTTTGCTTTCAATGTAATGGCTCATCACAGATCTACACTTCTTAAATGATGATTCTGTAGAAGGACGACATGAGTGAGAGTTAGTGCGCGATCGCTGCTGCTTCTTACTTACAGCCACCGCCTCCAGGATTTGTTTAACAGCATCGGCAGCATCTCGCTCACTATAATATCCCTTTTCCACAATCCTAAAAAAAAAAAACAAAACAAAACATGAAGTTCTTCTCAGACACATAGATTTAGTCGAGTGGATGTTAAAAGAAGTTAAATAAGTTAATGTCAAAGAAGATACATCTAAATAATTGCAAAAGGCTACCATAATACCAGGGGACAGAGTTCTATAAACTGACACTCTACAAATCTTTGATTTTGCTTAGGAAAATGAAAAACATTTATTTTTGCCTCAGCTTGAACTGTCTATCCTATCTGAGGGGGAAACAATTCCTTCTTATTTAAATTTTGTATTTTGAGTCATTTTAAACATATACCAAGTAGATATTATACAAGGAAACACCCCAATGTAATTGTCACACAGCTTCAGTAATTATTACTTCATGACCAATCTTGTTCTATCTGTCTGCTTAATTATTTTCCCTTCTCCTTTATTATTTTGAAGCAAATATCAAATTAAGTATATAATTTTATTTCTAAATATTTAAGGAGGTATCTCTAGAAGAAAAAGGTCTTTTAAAATTATAATCATAACAAAAATACTATACCTATAATTATTATACAATAATTCCTTATGTTCAAATATGTAGTGATTCAAATTTTCAATTGTGCTGAGCATGTTCAATTTTTTGTTTGTTTGAATTAGTATCCAAGAACGTCCATAAAACTGGATTTGTTATTTTTCAGAAAAGTATCTTCATTTGATTTTGTTTTCCTTTAAATGTTGTAGCAGGAAGCTCTAAGTTCTCAAAGTATCTGGTAATAAAAATTGAATTTATAAATCTATAAAAGGTTTCTAAACCAGAGATAGAGGTTGAAGAAAAGCAGAACAAATATGACAAAAATAAAGATATATTACAAAATGACCTCAATGATTATAGTTATCAAAATTTAGAAAAAAGTATATTGTAGCAAAAATTTCAATGACTTTATTTTCCTATCCTGTTACTAAGAATATTGGCAAGAAACACAGACTTGTCCTCCTTTTAAAGGATGAGAGATAGAATATCCCTCCTAATCTTCATATTGTTTTGGACACTTGTTATGCATCAGATAATAATGTTCAGGGGATGACTGTTACTTGGTTCTTGAAAATCCTCTTCTTATGATATTTCCTTACAAGACTACACATTTTTCCAATTCATGATGAGGTTAGGTGGTCTACTTACTAAAACTTTAACTGAAATAATTTCTTGAGCTACACTTTCTAAACATTTTAAAATTAAGTGTGAGAGAAGGGAAAAGAAGAACTACTGTGACAGAGTAAGTGGAGCACTTTGACTACCGTTACATCATGTTCTGCATTTTGCTCTAAATGTAGATTTTATGATACATCCGTTCAATGGCACAAATGTAATTAGCATCTCCTCTGTGCACTGCACCTGCAACCTCAGGAGCTTTGCTTTCTGTGGTCTTGTTAAAAAGATGATGGAAGCCGGGCGTGGTGGCGCACGCTTGTAATCCCAGTACTTTGGGAGGCGGAGACCGGAGGATCCGGGTTCGCGGCCAACCTCAGCGCGCATGCGCGCGCGCACGATCGAT
>PVJS01036636.1:0-20348 GCA_004027185.1 Glis glis | reverse complement strand
AAAAAAAAAAAAAAAAGAAAAAGAAATCAGCTTTGTTACAGCATTCGCTATTAACTGCAGACATTACTGGATTTTGCCAGTTTATCACTGCTTTCCTTTTTGTATTCTGGGATCCACGTTGCATTTAGTTTTCTTGACACCTTAGACTCTAATCAATGACAGTCCCTCAGTCTTATCTTTTATGATTTCACACTTCAGAAGAGTGCTGGTCAGGTGTTTTGTAGCGTGTCCTTCACTTGAGTTTGATGTATTTTCATAATTGATGAGGTTGTGGATTTTGGGAAGAAGACCACAGAGGGAAGTGGTCTGCCCTTGTCAGGGCAGCACTTTGATATGATGTTGAAGTGTCTTACCACTGGTTATGTTGTCCTTGATCACTTGTTTAAAGTGGTATCTCCCATATTTCTCTGCAGTAAAATTACTCTTTTTTCCTTTGTAATTAATAAATATTGGGGAGAGATACTTTGAGTCTATACAAATACTCTTTCTCTTTAAACCTTTGCCTGCTAATTTTAGTATTTATCAGTAGATCTTGCCTGCAGTGACTATTACTAAGGTGTCATGATGGTGATTTTCTCTCTCATTTCTTCTGCATTTATTTTATTGTTATTATTATTATTTTTTTTTAATGGTACTGGGGATTGAACCCAGAGGCGTTTTATCTCTGAGCTATACCCCAGCCCTATTTTTATTTTTTATTTTGAAGCAGGGTCTCAAGTTGCTGAGGACCTCGCCAAGTTGCTGAGACTGGTGATCCTCCTGTCTCAGCCTTCCGAGTACTGAGATTACAGGCATGCATCACCACACCGGCTTCTACATTTATTAACAGGGAGTCTTCCATAAGAAAGAGTTGTCTCAGCTGGGCATGGTGGCGCAAGCTTGTAATCCCAGTACTTGGGAGACTGAGACGAGTATCCGGGTTCGCAGCCAGCCTCAGCTACTTAGTGAGGCCCTCCGCAACTTCGTGAGACCCGGTTTTAAAATAAAGGATAAAAAATAGGGCCGGGGGTGTAGCTTGGAGGTAGAACGCCCCTGGGTTCAATCCATGGTACCGCAAAAAAAAAAGTAAAAAAAAATTCCTCTACTTTAAAAAACTACCAATCATTTTGATAATACCGCCAAAAATAAAAAAAGGAGAGAGTTGTCTCTTTCCTCATTTGCTTACTAATTTAGTTATGTATTTCCAAATGAACTCAAGGATATTTATGTTATTCTAGGGTTCTAATCCCATATATCATTATTTGCTTTGTTGGTCAAAAATTGTTTCTGTTTTAGCTCTTCTAAATTTTCCTGGTATGATAAGATTATCTGGTCTCATCTTGTATTTTCTCTGCGTTGGGCCTGGCATCACTCACTTTTCCAAAGAGCCTACTTCCTTTCATTTAAGAATGGTAAAGCTGGGTGTGGTGACGCACGCTTATAATCCCAGTACTTGGGAGGCTGAGACAGGAGGATCACAGGTTCACCGCCAGTCTCAGCTACTTAGGCCCTCCGCAACTTAGTGAGACCCTGTTTCAAGATAAAGAATATAAAACAGGACTGGGGGTATAGCTTGGAGGTAGAATGTCCCAGGGTTCAATCTCCAGTACTGCAAAAAAAAAAAAAAAAAAAAAAAAAAGAATGGTAGTTGATGTCAAGATCTGGGTTCTAGGCCCTTTCAGCAGACAGAGCTAGGAAAGATATGTGTGTATAACTAACCCATGTGTACATATTTCTGTGTATTTATTTCTGTGTCTGTGTATATATATTTAAAAATGAATAGCAACAAGAACCATGAGTTCATACAGGTCCTTTGAGTTGAATCCAGTACCAATAGACCTTATTTTAAACCTCTTTCTCTGACAGTAAGAAACCTGGCTCTCAGTAACTAAAATATGTACTATTTATTACAATACCCTCACTGTTTGATTGATGTGATTTACATTTATGCTTCAGCAAAAATATACTCTATATTGTATTCTGTGGTATTATTCCTGAATAATCATGAATAAGAAGGTTCAATTGTTTGTTACTCATAATTTATATAGAATTTTGTGAACCGTAGAATAACTATAAGAAGTGAATTTTTGGCAGCCAGGCAGGATAGCACATGTCTGTAGTCTCAAGCTAAAACAGGAGAATCATTTGAGCCCAGGAGTTCAAGACTGGCCTGGGCAATAAAGCAAGACTCTGTCTCAAAAACAAAGAAGTTAATTATAGAAAGTGTGTGGAAAAAAGCCGGGCGTGGTGGTGCACGCTTGTAATCCCTGTACTTGGGAGGCTGAGGCCGGAGGATCCAGGTTCGCGGTCAGCCCCAGCTACTTATAAAGAATAAAAAAAAATAGGACTGAGGGTGTAGACTAGAGGTAGAACGCCCCTGGGTTCAATCCTCCGTACTGCAAAAAAAAAAAAGAAAGTGTGAAAATAAGTACAGTGTTACTGACTTCATCTTTTGCTTAATTATGGTTTTAACATTTTATATGTTTTGGTTATATGAAATGAGTTACATTCTTTTATTTATTTTTTTCTTGGTACTGGGGATTGAACCCAGATGTGTTCTACCACAGAGCTACACCCTAACCCTTTTTATTTTTTATTTTGAAACAGGATCTCGCTAAGTTAGTATGCACTGGCCTCAAATCTGAGATCTTCCTGTCTCATCTTCCCAAGTACGGGGACTACAGACGTGTGCATCACCCTTGGCTGGCATGAGTTATATTCTTACACAAGAGTAGGTGTCCCTGGAATTGCTTTTAATTTTTTTTTTTTAATAGGTCTTAACTTGCAGAGTCAGTTTAATCTGGAAAATGTCACTGTTTTCAACACCAATGAGCAAGAAAGCACCCTGGGTCAAAAGGTGAGACTGATATGAGATTTTCTCACAGAACAGACCTATAAATTTGTTGTTGAAATAATTCATATGAATGGGCCTCCAAGTCCTCAAAAATTTGCAAACCTTAAAGTTTACTTCTAGTTCATAGAAAGAATACATAGTCTGTGTAAAAATTTTAAATAATATTTAAAATAGAAAGTATAGCTAGTCTATAATCTAAGGCAGATTATAGAATAGCTGTCTTTTAGAATGGATTAATAGTAACTGAGTATCATAATAGTAGTAATCATAAAGTGGATTATGGAGTAGCTGTACTTTCTATTTTAAACATTGCTTGAATTGTTTGCACAGGTTATATATTATTTCTGTAAGTATATATTATTTCTATAACCACTCATAATGTTTTCTGTCTAACCTTACAGGACTTTTGGTGTATTCGTACAAACATGCTGGTTTTTTCCCCAAATGAGGTCATACAATACATATTGCTCTTAAATTCATTTTCTTCTTTTAATGTATTTCAGCCTCAGTACATTTACATCTGTCTCAGTTTTTTTAATGGCTTGTGATGTCTTTAAATGGATATATCACAATCTCATGTCAGTGAGCATTTATATAATCTCAAGTATTGTGAAAAACTGTTAACAGCATTACACAGTGAATAATATTGTATATATCAATGCTGAATTATGCAGGCATCTCCTTAAGTATAATTGCAGGGTCAGAATATATGCATGTTTCAGATTTTGATAGCTATTGCCCAGCTCTCAAAAGGTTTACGCAGTTACACTGCCACCAGTTGACAGGTGGAGAAGGCCCGCCTATTTTCCCACAGCCTCACACCAACACTGGGAATTTTCAGTTTTTTAAAATCTTTGCTTAGTTGACATAAATACTTGAAAAATAAGTCTTTTTTAGTTTACATGTCCTTGATTATTATTGGAGTTGAGGAGCTTACCATATGTTGAATTGGAATTTATTTTTCCTCTATGAATAGCCCCTTCATGACACTTGCCTTTTCTTTTTTTGGGGGGGGTACTGGGGATTGAACCCAGGGGCATTCTACCTCTGAGCTACACCCCCAGCCCTATATTTCATTCTTTATTTTGAAACAGGGTCTCAGTAAGTTGTGGAGGGCCTCACAAGTTGCTGAGACTGGCCATGAACCTGCGATCCTCCTGTCTCAGCCTCCCAAGTACTGGGATTACAAGCATACGTCACCACGCCTGGCTGACACTTGCCCATTTTACTATTTAATTCCCTTTGTCACTGTATATATTTCAAAAAAAATTTAGCCATAAACCCTTTGCTCCCAGATAATCTATTGACCTATTTTGAGAAATAACTGGCTTAAATCTTTCCACTATGTCTTCATGACTGTCTTATGTCATTGTCATACTGCTCTAGAGTTCTTGGATCCCTGTCACATAGAATTCCCATTGCCTAGCTGGGCGTGGTGGCGTACACTTGTAATACTAGTACTTGGGAGGCTGAGACAGAAGGATCGCAGGTTCTCGGCCAGCCTCAGCTACTTAGTGAGGCTCTCAGAACCTTAGTGAGACCCTGTTTCCAAATAATGAAATAAAATCAGGCCGGGGGCGTAGCTTGGAGGTAGAATACCTCTGGGTTCAATCCCCAGTACCAAAAAAAAATTCCCATTGCCTTAGAGATTTCTGGATATTACTGTAACTAGATTTCTCTAATAATGTTATCTAGCAGTGTGTAAATTATTATTCTTGCATTTATCTTCTACCTAATAACTGTTTCATGATGGGCTGCCGTTTTCATAAATTTAGCACACTGAGGATAGAGAAGAAGGGATGGATGTAGAAGAAGGTGAAATGGGAGATGATGAAGCCCCCACAACTTGGTGAGTGTTTAGAGCTTAAGATTTCTTGATTTACAAAGATGATCCCTTAATGACCTACCAAGTACTGGAGTGAAGAATAGATAAGAAGTAAGGAAATCATGCTTATAGATTTCTCTCATATGTAACTTTCATGTATATGGCTCAAAATAATCCTAAATCACTGGTAGGCTGTGTCAATGGGTTTTTAAATGATGTGCAGAGAGTAGTGTTTGCATAGCCTACCTGACACATATTCCCAGCTTGTGAGAAGTCAAACTATTGGCAACCTTTGGAGTTCCTCCCTGTCTCCCTTCCATCACACTTGGGGATCTGTGGCCTGTGGGTGTTGGGCTGACTCTTATTGAAATGGAAGAAATAAGAGACCTCTTTTTTGTCTCCTTTTCCCTCCTTACTCTTAACCACTGTGTCTTTTCTCATCCTCTACAACCCTGAGCTTTCTTTCCAAGTAATTTCTTCTTGGTGCTAGTTAGAAGCAGCGAGGAAGAGAAGGAAGACATGAAGGAAAACTTTCAAAACCTTAGACACTTTTCCAGGTGTCTGAAGCTAGGAAGTTATCATTACTTATAATTGATGAAAGGGGGAATTATTGTACTGCACCGAGAAATGTATTCCTGGCATCCCAGATTTCGAATTCAAACACAAATCCCCATAAGAAACATCTAGAGCTGTGTGCAGTGTTGCACACCTGTAATCCCAGTATGTGGGAGACTGAGACAGGAAGATTGCAGGTTCGAAGACAGCCTCAGCAATTTAGTGAGACCCCCAGCAACCTAGTGAGATACTGTTTCAATAAAAAGGGCTGGGGGCATAGCTTGGAGGTAGAGCGCCCCTGGTTTCAATCCCCAGTATCATAAAAATATAAATGAAAGAAACATCTAGAAGTCAGACATGGTGGCACATGACTATAATTCCAGTACTTGGGAGGCTGAGACAGAAGGATCTCAGGTTGGAGGACAGCCTCTGCAACTTAGTGAGACTCTCAGCAACCTAGTAAGATCCTGTTTCATAACAAAAAATGAAAAGGGCCAGGGGTGTACCTTACAAATACAGTGCCTCTGGGTTCAATCCCCAGTACTACAAAAAATGAAAGAGACTGAGGGGAGAGAGGGAGAGAGGGAAGGCAGGCAGGTATCTAGAAAGACACGTAGAAACCAGGGTAGCACATGCCTATAATCCCAATACTTGGGAGGCTGGGCTAGGAAGATGGCAGGTTCAAGGCCAGCTGTGTGTGGTAACTTAGCAAGATCTGGTTTGAAATAAAATAGGGCCAGGCGGGCATATTGGCGCATGCTTATAATCCCACTACTTGGTATGCTGAGATAGGAGGATTGCAGGTTCGAAGCCAGCCTCAGCTGCTTAGTGAGGCTCTGTTTCAAAAATATAGAATAAGAAATAGGGCTGGGGGTGTAGCTCAAAGGTAGAATGCCCCTGGGTTAAATCCCCAGTACTGCAAAAGAAAAAAAATAGGGCTGGGGGTGCAGCTCAGAGGTAGAATGCCCCTGAGTTTAAACCCCAGCACAAGCCGGGCGTGGTGGCGCACGCTTGTAATCCCAGTATTTGGGAGGCTGAGACCGGAGGATCCAGGTTCGCGGCCAGCCTCAGCTACTTAGTGAGGCCCCCCCGCAAATTAGACCCTGTTTCTTTTTTTTGGCAGTACCGGGGATTGAACCCAGGGGCGTTCTACTTCCGAGCTACACCTCTGGCCTTATTTTTTATCCTTTATTTTGAAACCAGGTCTCACGAAGTTGCAGACGGCCTCACTAAATAGCCGAGACTGGCCGTGAACCCGGATCCTCCGGTCTCCGCCTCCCAAGTACTGGGATTACAAGCGTGCGCCACCATGTCCAGCTTAGACCCTGTTTCAAAATAAAGAACAAAAAACTAGGGCTGGGGGTATAGCTCGGAGGTAGAATGCCCCTGGGTTCAATCCCCAGTACCGCAAAAAAAAAAAAAAAATGGATAAACCCCAGCACAAATAGAGCGGTGTGATACCAAGAAGGAAGGGAGGGAAGAGATAGAAAGAAAAGAAAAGAAGAAAGAAAAGTGACAGCTAGAAGTGGTGTGGCTCAGGCTTAATGCGGCCCTTCTTGGTCATGTGACCTTAAGTCAGTTACTTGCCCTGCTTACAACTCAGTTCAACATCTTTAACATAGCAATGCCACTTACCCACTCTAGTTGTTGAGAGGATGCAATAAAATGGTCAGAAATGGTGTGTTAAGGAACTTGGTAGTTATTAGTTTAGTTGTTGACATTACTTACAGTGAAAAATGTAAAGCACTTTGTGTATTCAGTGATGAGTACCTAGCTATCATTATTAGCTATGGGTATTTTTATAGAGACCCATTTGTTCATTTACATTATGGATAGAGTAGACTTTTGAAGTCTGCCTGAACAGTACACAGGCACTGGGCCAGGCTCTCGGATAATGGATCACTTGATGTGTAAACAGACCCCAAAGACACTGCTTGTTAGGTTCTGCATAGGCATATGGAGACAATTCAGCTCTTCACTTATGGTTGTAAATTAGCCTTAGCTGCAGGAAAGTCTTTTAAACAGGACCCAGAGCCGTGCGTGGTGGCGCACGCTTGTAATCCCAGTACTTGGGAGGCTGAGACCGGAGGATCCAGGTTCGCGGCCAGCCTCAGCAACTTAGTGAGGCCCTCTGCAACTTAGTGAGACCCGGTTTCAAAATAAAGAAAAAAAAAATAGGTCTGGGGGCGTAGCCCGGAGGTAGAATGCCCCTGGGTTCAATCCCCGGTCCGCAAAAAAAAAAAAAAAAGCCAGGACCTAGCACTCAGCTGCCTCTCTTTGTGTTCCAATCACTAGTTTAAATATGTAAGAAGAAAGTGTGTATCACCATATGGTGTGAGGCACTACAATTTACAAAGCAGAACACATTACCCATGTATCTACAGTATAAGGTTCATTTCAGATTTAGCACAAATGCACTAATAAAAATTTTTGTATTAAAATTCTAGTGTGTAAGGTTCTATAAAATAGCTCAACAGTTTAAAAAATATCACTTTTTAGAGACTATTTTGGTGGAAATAGGCGGCTCCCCCCCTCCCCCAGGTATGGTCTCACTGTGTTACCCTGGCTGGCCTTGAATGTCTAGACTGAAGCAGTCCTCCTGCCTCAGCCTCCTGAGTAACCAGGACTACAGTTGCACGTGGCCATGCCTGTCTCTAGACATTATGTTTTAGATAGATGTTTTAGATAGTTTCATTTCTTATTGGTTCTTGTTCACAGATTAAATAGTTACGTATGCTTTGTGTAGATAAGTAGAAAATCCCTATTTCTATGGAATGGTGACAGTGGGTTGAGGGATGAATGGAAAGTAATGAAGTAGTGGCATGGAGTGTAGACAGCTCTTTCAAGAAGTTTCTCCATGAAGGGAAAAAGGAGCAGCATCTAACAGAGGGGAATATACTGATCAAGAGGGGTGGGTTAAAAAATGCAGGAGTGCATCAACTATAAAAATTTCCTACTATATTAGTACTACTTAAAAATCAGCTGGGCATGGTGGCACACACTTGTAATCCCAGTACTTGGGAAGCTGAGACAAGAGGATCACAGGTTCAGGGCCAGCCGCAGCTACTTAGTGAGGCTCTCTGCAACTTAGTGAGACTGTTTCAAAATAAAAAGAATAAAAAAAAATAGGACTGGGGTTGTAGCTTGGAGGTAGAATGCCGCTGGGTTTAATCTCCAGTACCGCAAAAATAAATAAATAAAAATAAAATAAAGCCGGGCGTGGTGGTGCACGCTTGTAATCCCAGTACTTTGGGAGGCGGAGACCGGAGGATCCGGTTAACAGCCAGCCTCAGCGCTCTCTCTCTCCCTGTCTTTCTCTCTCTCTCTCTACCTAGTGAGGCCCTCCGCAACTTCGTGAGACCCGGTTTCAAAATAAAGTATAAAAAAATAGGGCCGGGGGTGTAGCGCGGAGGTAGAATGCCCCTGGGCTCAATCCCCGGTACTGAAAAAATAAATAAATAAAATAAAATAAAAATCAATTCTGGGGCTGGTATTATAGCTTAGTAGTAGAATACTTTCTAGAACCTAGTACGTGCAAGGCCCTGAGTTGAATCCTTAGCACCACAAAAAATAAACAAATAAATAAAATTGATTCTGCGAGGGACCTCAAACATACCTAGCCAGTTAAAGATAAAGGGAGAGATCAAGCTGGGTGTGGTGGCACATGCTTGTAATCCCAGTACTTAGGAGGCTAAGACAGGAGTATCGCAAGTGCACAGCCAGCCTCAGCAACTTAGTGAGGCTCAGCAACTTAGTGAGACCCTGTTTCCAAATAAAAAATAAAATAGGGTTGCGGGTGTAGCTCAAAGGTAGAATGCCCCTGGGTTCAATCTCCAGTACCACAAAAAAAGATCAAATGCCTTTACATGTAGAAGATGATTAAATTAGTAGCTTAGAATGAGATTGATATACTGGTATCAAACTTTAAGAATTTACTAACAACTTGGCCGGGCATGGTGGCACACACTTGTAATCCTAGTACTTGGGAGGCGGAGACCAGAGGATCCGGGTTCGCAGCCAACCTCAGCTACTTAGTGAGGCCCCCCACAACTTCGTGAGACCCGGTTTCAAAAATAAAGTATAAAAAATAGGGCCAGGGGTGTAGCTTGGAGGTAGAACGCCCCTGGGTTCAATCCCCGGTACCGCAAAAAAAAAAAAGAATTTACTGACAACTGAGACAAAAAGATTCATATAATGGTTATGTGATTCTCCTCTTAAGAAGTAGCCTTCCAATTTTCTTAAGACAAACTTTTCTGGTACTACATATATATTTTTTAAATTTTTTGTACTGGGAATTGAACCCAGGGCCCACACCTGAACCTCCCAGTTACACCCCTAGCCATTTTTAATTTTTGTTTTTTGAAACAGAGTCTTGCTAGGTTGCTGAGAGTCTCACTGCATTGCCAAGACTATCCTTGAACCTGCAATCCTATCTCAGCTTCCCAAGTACAGGGATTATAGGTATGTGCCACCACACCTGACTCAAGATATATTTATTATATTCAATCTTACTCTCTTGTTATTGAGTAACCTTATCTGTGTGTAATCTTATGTGTGTTTTATTTCAAAAACATTGTTTACTAAATGTATGAACTATACAAATATGGGTTCTTGGTATTATTTCATGGATATAAATTGTATAATTCTTTTCCTTTTTCCACTTTATTTACAGTTTTGGAAATTGTTCTTTCTATGGCCTTTTTTTTTTCTTATTCAATCCATAGAAAACCCAGACATCCAATCTTATTGTTGTAAATCAGTTAAGTTGCTTTAATGATAGAGGTTGATATCCAGGTAATTGCTTTCTTGAGTTGTTTTTAGTGTAGAAAAAGTAAAAGTTAACATGCCCAAATACTGTTGGGTTTTAGTAAAACTTTTGGCAGGAGCTAGATTTTGGTCAGGTAAAAGTTGTCAATAAGCCAGGCATGGCGGCACACACCTGTAATTACAGTACTTGGGAGGCTGAGACCGGAGGATTGCAGATTCACAGCCAGTCTCAGCAATGTGAGGCCCTCTGCAACTTAGTGAGTCCCTGTTTCAAAATAAAATAGGGCTGAGGGTGTAGCTCAGAGCTAGAACATCCCTGGGTTCAATCCCCAGTACCACACACACAAAAAAAAAGTTGTAAATATTCTTCATTGTTGATTTGAAGCAAAATCCACATGCTTCAGATACAAGTTGTTACTCCAGCAAAGGCAAAATTAGTTAAGCTTGTGAAATTATTTACCTAACATTACACATAATTCAAAGCCATTGTAATCAGAATGAGTACCAAAGTAGAGTTTCAAGCCTCTTTTGTAAAAAAAAAAGTGCATGAACTTTGACACGACTATTTCTAGCAGACCAAGGGATGTTTTTCAGTTACTTCCAAGTGCACAACTTGGTTTCAGGTAGTTGAAGTTGTCAGAAATGTGAATGTATGATAAGTGATATGTTACTCTGTATATAGCTATGCGTATGTTTTTCTTGAACTGATATGTCAATTGATAGAAATGTAATGAAATTAGTCTTTAAAAAATAAATATTTTACGATATTGGCTTGTAGTTCCTGAATTTAACTCATTTAGTCTCATCGTCCCAGATTTGAAACACCTATAAAAACTTAAATTGAGCAACAAATACACCATTCATGGTAACTTTGAAATGATTTGCAGAATTGAAAACTTGGGATGTAATGGGTTAATATGAATTAGAGTCCTATAGTAAGATTCCTGTTTCTGTATGTTCTACTAAAATAAAATATTTTCCTTTGTTCTGTCTGAAATCCCTTTTATACGTTTTCAGACTTTTCGTAGAAAACTAATTTTAGGCTGGTAAATTATTTTATACTTTTCTACTCTAACCTCCTTATTGATATACAGTGAAAATAAAGCATTTTTTAGCCTTTCAAACATTAGCCCTTGCCACCCCAAAAAATCTTTTAAAAAGTATGCGGTAAAAATTATGCTGATTTATTTTGGGAAAATCCTTTAAAAAGCATTGTAATATTCCCCCATATACCTTTAGCATCAGAAAAAGTAGTTTTAACTGTATCCATCCTAAAGACAAAGAATGGGGAATGAACTTACTCCCTTTACTGGCCAGAATAGAAAAGGCAGTTCCTAAGATCATGCTACCATCCTGGGTGACTAAACCAATTTTCTGTTTCCCATATAATGTTACAGTCTTACTTTGAATATTTGTGTGGGCATGAAGCTGAGGGAAAATGCTGATTAATGAATAGATTCAGCTTATCACAGTTCATTTTGAAAGAATGAAGTGAGGTAGTACACAGCTATCTTTATAGACAGAATTAATTGTGTGTGTGTGTGTGTGTGTGTGTGTGTGTGTGTGTGTATGTGTGTGTGTGGTGTACTGGGGGATAGAACTCAGGGGCATTCTACCTCTGAGCTACACCCCCAGCCCTATTTTTATTTTTATTTTGAAACAGGGTCTCACTAAGTTGCGAAGGGCCTCAATAAATTCTGAGTCTATCCTCGAACCTGTGATCCTCCCGTCTCAGCCTTCCAAGTACTGGGATTACAGGTGTGGGCCACCACATCTGACTTAGACAGAATTAATTTTATGGAAATAATGTTGAAATTTTTTGTGACTATTTGAAAATATGAAATAGATGATACCTTAACCTTTTTTGTTGTAGTTGTATTAGGAATTCAACCCAGGGACATTTTACCTCCGAGATATACACCCAGGCCTATTTTAGCTTTCATTTTGAAACAAGGTCTCCCTAAATTGTTCAGTGTCTTGCTAAATTGCTGAGGCTGGCCTTGAACCTGCAATCCTCCAGATTCAGCCTCCCAAGTACTGGGATTACAGGCGTGTGCCACCACTCCTGGCACCTTAACCATATTTTACATGGGTAATACTAAAAAAGTTCATTGACTGTTTTGAACAGTACAGAGGATTTGACCAAAGAGTTTTTGGATTAAAAAGTCTCAAGTTTTTGCTTTAATATTGAAAATTAAAACCTTTTATTTTATAATGATCGCTTGTAAATTTAAAAATTTAAAGAATATCTATTGGCACCATAGATTAGTAACACAGCCAGATTATTTATTTATTTATCTATTTATGTATTTATTTTGTGGTACTGGGGATGGAACCCAGGGGCCTCTACCTCCAGGCTATACCCCCAGACCTATTTTATTTTTTTAATTTCAAAACAGGGTCTCGCTAAGTTGCTGAGAGCCTCACTAAGTTGCTGAGGCTGGCTGTGAACCTGCGATCCTTCCATCTCAGCCTCCCAAATGCTGGGATTACAAGCGTGCACTACCACATAGCCAGATTAGAAGTTGAATTGGTAATGCCATAATAAAGTCACTAGGGAAAAGGCTTATTTTTGTGTATTAACTTTATTGCTATCATACTAGGATTTCTTTAGTGTCAGGTAGGATATAATGCATGTGGCATTTAACATAGATTCAAATTAACGTTGATTTAAACAACACAGAAATTGATCTCTTTCCCATGACAAAGTCTGGAAACAGGCAGCCCGGGGCTGGTAGGGCAGGGCCTAGGGAGCTTGTCTAGGGACCCAGATTTCTCCTAACTTCTTATCCACCAGACTTTGGTGTTTGCCCTTTTTCATGTAGTGCAGGATGACACATTCTTACACCCTCATTTGAGCTCTAAAGGAAGGGGGAAGGCAGACGGTAAAACTTAGTCCTGAAATTGCACATATGTCTTCTACTCCCAACTGACTTATATCAGCGAAGCAGGTCAGAAAGCTTAGCAGCAAGAGGTCAGGAAACAGTCTTCTGAATAACTATGTATCTAGCCGGAATTCAGTGACTCCACCAGCATTATAAATACAGAGGGTCTGGTGGGGTCTCTGTCCCTTCAGATTGTTTATAAAAGTGTGATACACACCGGTCCCAGCTACGAGGCTTAAGCAGGAGGATCAAAAGATTGAGGCCAGCCTGGGCAATTTAGCAACACCTTTTTTTTTTTTTTGCGGTACCGGGGATTGAACGCAGGGGCGTTCTACCTCTGCGCTACGCCCCCAGCCCTATTTTTTATACTTTATTTTGAAACCGGGTCTCACGAAGTTGCGGAGGGCCTCACTAAGGAGAGAGAGAGAAAAAGACAGGGAGAGAGAGAAAAAGACAGACAGACAGAGAGAGAGAGAGAGAGCGCGCTGAGGCTGGCCGCGAACCCAGATCCTCTGGTCTCCGCCTCCCAAAGTACTGGGATTACAAGCGTGCGCCACCACGCCCGGCTTAGCAAGACCCTTTCTCAAAATAAAAAATAAAAAGGGCTGGGTATATAGCTCAATGGTAGAGCACCCCTGGTTTCAATCCCCAGTAACTAACACACAAACACTACATAATTATTTGTGAATGTGTACTTTTCTAGGGAGGAAAGAGGCCATGGCTTTCATGAGCTTCGGAAAAGGGTTTGTGACCCAAGAAAAGTTAAGAATAGTTACATATTTGTAAAGTAGTTTACATCATTTAATTTAACATTTCTCTTATTAGCTCCATTCCGATCGATTACAACCTGTATAGAAAATTCTGGTCACTTCAGGATTACTTCAGGAACCCAGTGCAGTGCTATGAGAAGATTTCATGGAAAACTTTTCTCAAGGTGAGTTGCCAGTCACACACTACTAAAAGCCCAATATTTACAGCTAATGGCAGAGCTAAAACAACTCTTGTACAACATTACTTTTTTTTTCTTTTTTGTGGTACAGGGGATTTACCACATTCTGCCTCTGAACTGTACCCCCAGCCCTATTTTATTTTGAAACAGGGTCTCACTAAGTTGCAGAGGGCCTTGCTAAGTTGCCAAGGCTGGCTGTGAACCTACGATCCTCCTGTCTCAGCCTCCCAAGTACTAGGACTACAGGTATGCGCTACTGCCTGGCTCCAGCATACTTTGATTATAGAATTCTGCTTCTGAATATAGTAGTGATTGTTGTCAACATAAATTGATGGTTTTTTTTTTTTTCTTTTCTTTTTTTGGGTACTGGGGATTGAACCCAGGGATGTTCTACCTCAGCTACACCCCAAGCCCTTTTTATTTTTTAATTTCGAAACAGGGTCTTGCTAAGTTGCTGGGGCTGGCCTTGAACCTATGATCCTCCTGTTTTAGCCTCCAAAGTACTGGGATTACAGGTGTGTGACACCATGCCCAGCTAAATTGATGATTGTGTGTGTGTGTGTGTGTGTGTGTGTTTGTGTGTGGTACTGGGGATTGAACCCAGGGGTGTTCTACCTCTGAGCTACACCCCTAGCCCTTTTTATTTTTTATTTTGAAACAAGGTCTTGCTAAGTTGCTGGGGCTGGCATTGAACCTATGATCATCCTGTCTCAGATTCCCAAGTACTTGGATTGTAGGTGTGATACCATGCCCAGCTAAATTGGCCATTTTTACAGAACAAATTCTGTCTTTACTTTGCGCAAAATTATTTTAGCTATCTTATTCAAACAGGGGTCTTCAAACTATGACCTTGGGCCAGATCAGCTTACTGTTTTATAAACAAATGTTTACTGGCATGTAGCCAGGACCATTCATTTATCTGTGGTTATTTTTGTGCTATCATAGCATTGTTGAATAATTTCAGTTGACACTATACGGGCCACAAAACCTAAAATCTTATTGTCTGGTCCTTTACAGAAGGACCAAGCCCTGCCAACCCCCATTTCAGCAGATTTCTCTGTATTCTCTCTCTCTCTGTCTTTTTTTTTTTTTTCCTAAAATTCAGCTGTCCTTTTATTATAATCAAAATCCAGGATAAACAGGTAGCTCTTAAAGCATCATAGTGTGTGTTCTGTGTTATTTTTTAAAGTTTTGTTTTATATGCAATTTGCGGGGAGTACCATCCAAATTCAGATTAAGTGGTTAGAAATCAGATGGAATTGCCTTCGAACTGGATAGAATTTGACACCATTGCTGTTTGGTCATAGTCTTAGCATGAGAAATGCTTGAGAGTTTCCACAACTGGTTAAATAGTTAATCTCATTGGTAAGTTTCTTATATAATCAGATCTTCATATTAGTACATTTTGAATCTATGGATTCAACCAACTACAGAGTCAAAATATTTGGGAAAAGCCAGACATGGTGGTGCAGACCTGTAATCTCAGTACTTGGGACGCTAAGACAGGAGGACCAGAGGTTTGAGGCCAGCCTCAGCAACTTGGCAAGACCCTGTTTCTAAATAAAAAAAAAATTTTTTTTTAAGGACTAGGGGTGTAGCTCTGAGGTAGAATGGCCCTGGGCTCAATCCCTAGTACCAAAACCAAAATATTTGACAGAACAATTGCATCTATACTGAACATAAAAGACTTTTTTCTTGTCATTGTTCCCTTAACACTATAGTATAATAACTTTTCATAGCATTTGCATTGTATTGGGAATTTTAAATAATCTAGCCATGACTTAAAGTGTACAGGAGAATATGCAGAGGTTATATGCAAATAGAACATCATTTTGTATAACAGAGTTGAGCATCTTTAGGTTTTGTTTCCAATGCAAGGGTGAGGTCCTCAAACCAATCCCCCATGAATACCAAGGGACAACTATTTTTCTCAAAGCATTCCTTTCTCTGTTTGCTCACTACACAAACTTTTTTTTTTTTTTTTTTTTTTTTGCAGTACTGGGGATTGAACTCAGAGGCATTCTACTGCCAAGCTACACCCCCAGCCCTATTTTTTTTTTATTCTTTATTTTGAAATAGTGTCTTACTAAGTTGCGGTGTGATCCTCCTGTCTCAGCCTCCCAAGTACTGAGATTACAAGGAATGTGTCACCACGCCTGGCACACAAACTCTGTAAGAAATTATATATCTTTAGGAGTAGAGCATTTGTTCTTACTTTTACAATGAAATCTTGTACAAAATTTTTACTCCCATTTTGCTATCATAATTTTTTTTGTTTAATGTTCTTTACATTATACTTAGAGGTTTGACTGAGAGTAATTTCTAAATATCTGATACAGAAAATCATTAAAATTTTAGTAACAATGCTAAATAAAACTAACATATTTTTACTTTGCAGTATTCAGAAGAAGTTTTAGCTGTTTTTAAGAGTTATAAATTAGATGATACTCAGGCCTCCAGGAAAAAGATGGAAGAATTGAAAACAGGAGGAGAACATGTATATTTTGCAAAATTTTTAACAAGTGAAAAGGTATAAATCTTTCTTTTTCACTAAGCATAATTAGATATATTTGCTTTGCTTTTTTCCTTTTCTTTTTTTTTTTGTATTAGCTGATAGTCTTAAGTTCAATAGAAATGTTTCTTTACTTTGGGTTTTAATGCTGATAGATGGTAGTTTAAGAGTCCCATTTCCACCTTGGACAACTAGGACTAATTTGATTACAAAGGTGAAAGAGGTTGTTCTATATTATGTCTATTTTGTAGACTTATTTTAGAATAAATGCAACTTAATTGCTTTCAAGTGTATGTATTTTGAACCTTAAGTTAGGATTTAATTTGCATTTTTGGAAATAGTATTTCAAAATTGGTTTGTAACTTGGGTACAGATAAGGGGTTTAAAAGTGCCCTATTACTTTTATTTATGCATTTTAATTAAGTATAACTTTTCTAGTCAAAATGGCGCATTGAGTTTATGTTTCGACTCACTCCCTTTGCTCCAAACACATAACAATGGCAGGTTAAACATAAAAAGAGAACACCAAAAGGCAAAGCTGGGCTCCAGAAACAAGAGAAATACCTTCACGGACCAGAAGTGCAAAGTAATGAGCGAAAACTGAACCCTTGGCCTGTTGGACTCTATTCAAAGCACGCGGTGGCACCAAGAGTTTGACTACAAGTGACAGAGACCAGAAGTGCTCTGTGTGGGGCCAGGAGCCAGAGCCATGTTCACTGATGGAAGCTGGGGATGGGGGTAGAATTTTATCCACTTTTGAAAAGAAACTAAGAAAAATACTACCAATCTTCTGCTAAGGTTCTTGGTCTCACAGGAAGTTATAGGCCTAGAATAACAGACACAGCTTTGTATCCACCCGTGTTCTCAGTGACTGGATATGTGATAGTTCTTATAAACAGCTGCTCCAAAAAGTCATCATAAGAATTTCTCCAGGCTTCAGCTGTGGGGCCCTGGTGGAAGCAAATGCAAAGCCGCTGGACGGGGTAGGGTATACACAGAGAGGGAACGTAAACCGCGCATAAGAAAAGCTTCCCACTCAAAATTCTGATGAATTAAAATTCCAAAATCTATAAAGAAATCCAGTGCAAGATCACCAGCAAAATCATCTGTTGGGATTACATATATATATTCCAGACGAAATACACAGCCTGACCAAGACTTTGGATACTCAGAGATCGTTGTTTTTCTTGCTCATTGAAGAGTAAGAAATCAGGAAACAGAAGCAGGCAGAAATGCAGTAGGATGAGTGAATATGACAAGTAATTGGGAGTCTTGGAAATGAAAAATAGCATTGGATCAAAGCACAGCACACAGATTAAACTATAGATTGAACATAGATGAAAAGAGAACTAGTGAATTGAAGATAGTGATGAAAACTTGAGAGTACAGCACAAATAGATTTCTTTTTTAAAAGTGAAAGAGCAGTCAAAAGCCATGGAATTGAGAAATTCCAACATCTGTCTAATAAGATTTCCCAAAAACAAAATGAAGGGAATGGCATAGAAACTATATTGAAATGAACTGACGGAAATACCAAGTCCTCAGAATAAAAGTGTGCTTCAGCTGCCAACAGAATTAAGAAAGATAAATCCATGCTTCTGTATACCATATGTTACTGCAGGGATACAGAGAAAACTTAACATCCACCAAAGGGGTGGGGGGATAAACCAGAAAGGAGCAGCCATTTGACTGTAGGAGATTTCTCATTTTTATCAGCCATCAATACCAAAAGACTGGAGAAAAATAGCTTGGATCCTAGAATTTCATACCCAGCTAAATGCACTCAGGAGTGGATGGAAGACATTTTTATTCAAAGACTGGTAAAACTACTACACAAAGACCCTCATTTTGAAAATACTAAAAGAGATTCTTCAGGAAGAAGGAAATTGAACCCAAAAGAAAGGAGTGGGATACAGAAAACAATGGTGAGCACAAAAATTGAAAAATACGACAAATTACTATTAGCTGTAAAAAAAATCTTGTGATATTTAAAATTAATGTGGAACTTAACTAGATGACAACAATATGGGAAGGGAAAGCAGAGATGTTTAGTGAGTAATTTAAACTCACTAAAATCCTTGTAATCTTCAGGAGGAAGAAAAGAATATTGAGTGACTTTGGACTTTGTATGTTTATTAAAAGGGTAACCACCGAAAGGAAAAAAAAAGCCTGTAGCTCTCAAACAACAAAGAGATCAGAAGGAGGACAGGGAAGAATCTAGACTACCTAATACATCCAACAGATGGCAGGAAGGGAGGACAAAAGAAGCAGAAACTAGGGTAGAAATAAGTCCAAATATACCAATAAGTGTAAAGCGATTTGGTTTTCTAATAGGATAGGTGATCAGGAGTTTTAAAACTCCAGCTCAATTTATTAATTTAAGTGAAACAAACCTATAAATTCTTGAGTTGAATACAGAGTTCAAAACTTATTTTATCCTATGTAGAAGAGGAAAAGAAAATGTCAAAGCTCTTCTTGCTTAATAGGGAACCTTTTCAAAGATAGCTATCTTTAAAAATCTGACGTATCAGGCTGGGGATGTAGTTTGGTGGATTTGCTGGGTTTGATCCCCAGCAACACACACACACACACACACACACACACACACACACACACCCCACACACACACACAAAATGGCTGAAGCCAGGCGTGGTGGCACACTCTTGTAATCCCAGTAGTTGGGAGGTTTAGACAGGAGGATCACAGATTCACGGCCAGCCTCAGCTACTTAGTAAAGCCCCCTGCAACTTAGTGAGACCCTGTTTCAAAATAAGGAATAAAAAATAGGGCTGGGGGTATAGCTTGGAGGTAGAATGCCCCTGGGTTCAATCCCCAGTTCCGCAAAAAGTGGCGGAGAGCTGAGTGTAGTGGCACACACCTGTAACCCCAGTCTTTGGGAGGCTCACACAGGAGGATCACAGGTTCAAGGCCAGCCCCTGCAACTTAGCAAGGCTCTCAGCAACCTAACGAGACACTGTTTATCCAAAGGGGAGAAAAATAGGGCTGAGGGTATAGCTCAGAGGTAGAATGCCCAGAGTTCAGCCCCCAACACCACCAAAAAAAAAAAAAAGAACAAGAAAATTGTGCACTTTCAGGATTTACAGTGTATATTTCTAGGACATGACAGCCAACTCAGAACTATGAATGTCATGAAAGATTTTGTTGTTGTTGCAAATAACATTCCTAAGGATATTTTAATAATAACAGCAGGGTGAAACATTTTCAGAGAAATCTCCACACTGGAGTATGAGAGCAACGCTTTTGTGTCATTCTCCATTCACTTTATGAGACCTGGCTTTCTAATAGTGTCTCTTTCAAAAGCTTTGTGAGGCACGCTTTCACCGGCAATCAGGAAAGCACGAGATTTCAGAGTTAAGACCCGGAATTCCATTAGGTAATACCATGCGGTAGATACAAAGCAGTTTTGAGAAGCTTGTAACAGTGAAAAAGAAAAAAGGCATGGCCAGTTGTAGGAAGGAGAATGGGAGGCTTGTAGTGTTTTGCATCTTCAATTCCTTCTTTGTTGCCTAGTAAGCAGCAACGTTATCTTCACTTTAGAACCCTTAATATCCAAATGAAAATATTTGTAACATATTACCCATAGCATTAGAAATGTGTAGTATTAAGCCAGGCATGGTGGCGCATACCTATAATCCCAGTACTTAGGAGGCTGAGACAGGAGGACTGCAGGTTTGCAGCCAGCCTCAGCTACTTAGTGAGGCCCTCCACAACTTAGTGAGACCCTGTTTCAAAATAAAAAATGGGGCTGGGGGTGTAGCTCAGAGGTAGAATGCCCCTGATTCCATTCCCAGTACTGCAGAAAGAAAGAGAGAGAGAGAGAGAAGAAAAAAAAAAAGATGTAGTATTTACTGCTTCACTGAAAGAAGCCCTCCAACCTCTCTATGCTTTAAAGTACCTTACATGGTATTTAAAATCCCCAAATTCCTAAAAATGTCCAACCTACCTAAGGACACACCAGTATTCAGTCTGATGTTTCTTTCTTTTTTTTTTTTTTTTTTTG
>PVJS01036635.1:0-20351 GCA_004027185.1 Glis glis | reverse complement strand
TCAGCATGGTATTGGCACAAAAACAGACACATAGACCAGTGGAACAGAATAGAAGATACAGAAACAAGTCCACAAACTTATAGCCAATTGATTTTTGACAAAGGTGCCAAACACATACGTTGGAGAAAGGACAGTCTTTTCAACAAATGGTGCTGGGAAAACTGGTTATCTACCTGTAGAAAAATGGAGCTGAATCCTTACCTCTCACTCTGCAAAAGAGTAAACTCGAGATGGATCAAAGACTTGGAAGTTAGACCAGAGACTGTGAAATTATTAGAAGAAGGCATAGGTCCAACACTCCATCATATAGGCACAGGTAGAAACTTCCTCAACAAGACCTCCAAAGCACAGGAAATTAACACAAGAATTAATAAGTGGGATAGCATTAAACTACAAAGCTTCCGATCATCAAAGGAAATCATCAAGACCTGAAAGAGAAAGCCTACGGAATGGGAGAAGATCTTTGCCAGCTATCCCTCTGACAGAGGTCTAATATCTAGGATATACAAAGAACTTAAAAGACTTTACACTAAAAAAAAAAATAACCGGATCAAGAAGTGGGCAACTGAAATGAATAGACACTTCACAGAAGAAGAGATACAAATAGCCAATAGATTCATGAAAAAATGTTCAATATCATTAGCAATCAGGGAGATGCAAATCAAAACTACTCTAAGATTTCATCTAACCCCAATTAGAATGGCAATCATTAAGAAGTCAAACAACAACAAATGTTGGCGAGGATGTGGGTAAATTGGGACTCTTCTACACTGTTGGTGGGATTGCAAACTAGTTCAACCAGTGTGGAGATTTCTCAGAAAACTGGGAATGGATCCACCATATGATCCGGCTGTACCCCTACTGGGTATCATACCAAAGGGATTGAAACTAGAAAACAGCAGTAATATATGCATACCCATGTTCAGAGCAGCACAATTCACAGTGGCCAAATTATGGAACCAACCTAGATGTCCATCAACAGATGAATGGATTACAAAATTATGGGAAATACACACAATGGAATTCTACTCAGCAATAAAGAAGAACAAAATAACAGCATTTGCAAGAAAATGGAAAGATCTGGAGAACATTTTGTTAAGTGAGATTAGCCAATCACGAAGAAGAAGGGATATATGTCTTCATTAATATGCGCAACCTAGGGAGTAGTGGGGACATAAAAGGGACTCCAATGACAACAGAGAACCCTCAGTGGTGCAAGGGAAGGGGTACAAGGGAAGGGGAAGGGCAAGAAAGAAGTGAATCTATAGAATTACTATCATAAACAATATGTACATATGAGATTATACCAACATCATTCTCAGTGCTACATGTAGGGGGGAGGTGGGGGAAGGGACACCAAGAGCTGTGTGCATGTATGTTAACACCAAACTGATACTCATTGTTATGTGAGACTACAATGCACCAATAAAAACATAAAAAAAGAAACAATGTACCTAGCCAGAAAAAGGCATGGAGAAATGGTAAATGCAAATTGTGTTGTACATTCTACGGCTTTTGAACAACGTATGACGCTATGAAGCCACCACTGGAGTGTCACATAGAACAGCCTCACTGCCCTAAGTGGAAGAAGGCAGTCTGAGACGTCTACATGCTACGAAATTGCAGTTATGAGATATTCTGGAAAAAGTAAAACTATGAAGACAATAAAAAGATCAGTGGTTACCAAGAGTTCAGAAGGAGGAAGAAAGAGATGAATAGGCAGAGCATGGGGCATTTTTAGGGCAGTGAAACTGTTCTGTGTGACACTCCAATGGTCGATACATAGCATCGTGCATTTTTTCAAAATCCACAGAATGTACAACACAAAGAGTGAACCTGAATGTCAACTAGAGAGTTTAGTTAATAATGACGTGCCGATATTGGTTCATCATCTGTAACCAATATACCACACTAATGAAAGCTATTAATGATAAGGGAAACTGAAGAAGGGATATAGGAGAAGCTTTTCTGCAAATGTCAAAACCTAATTATTTTTAAAAAGTTAAATTCTAGCTGACCAACTCACTATGTAGAATATAAGAATAGAGGGTACCAGTTGAAGTAGGGGTATTGCGTTAAGGTCAACCTCCCGCTTGGCATCCATAAACACATTTCAGGTCCACTTTTCTCCCTGGTCCCTGAGACACATTAATGCCCAGTGCATGTGAGCCCAAGGTGTGTGGGGAGGGGGAAGCATGGATTTTGCACCAGGAGGAGGTAAAGCCAGAGTACCTTCAACCTCCAAAGCCAGGACCCCTCAGCCACCTGCTGATAAGCATGACCTCGCTGTCCACAAACCATCCCGGGTGAGCTCCATGGTCCCTTGAAGGCAAACCAGTGTCTGCAAACTAGAAGTGGTGACAGCACAATTCCTAGCAAGTGCTTGCTGGGCAGAGGGTGCCTGTGAAATGCCACAGACCAAGACTGTGAGGAGCAGATTCCATCAGTTACCGAGTGCTCTGAGCTCTGCTGTGTCCAGGAGAGTCTGTGAAATGAGTCACACCAGGGCATCTCAGGCCCCTGGGAAGGAGAGTAATCTGCCTCTCTCTGGTAACAGGGAGACAGGAGGCACCGCATCGCCATGGCTACCTGGCTCCCAGAGCCTGCCTCCAAGCCTTTCAGGAATCACTGCTATTTGTGGAGACAGGATGGCATCCCCAAAAGGCCAGCATGCCTACACTCTCCTGTACTCTCAGCCACTGCCTCTTACTTTCCCTGACTCCAAATAAAAAGACAAGGATGGGCCCTGACACTCGGCGCATGCTGGGAACCCTCAGTGGTGCTCGGCTGGCAGGCCTCGAGCAGGGGCTGATCTGTGGGCCACAGATCCTAAGACCTTCTGAGCCCAAGGTGGAACATCATTAGCGTGCTCTTAGAGTGCTCACAAGATTGGAGGAAGAAACAGTCCCTCCCCAATGTAACTGATGTGCCAATTAAGGGCTCCGGTCTTCTTTTGCCTTCCTGTGTTCTGTTTTCCTCGCACAATCTCAGGGGGAGGTGAGTGACAAGATACTATAATCACTATTGTATGTTTGCCACAGAAAAACACCCAGTTAGAAGCCTTCCCAGAGGGGTTGGCATTGGATGCTAATCTGCATTTTTTCCAGAGAAAATAAGAGAGATGTGTGTGTTGATTTAATAAGGCAATGTTTTGGAGAGGCTGGAAACTGAATTTAAACTAGCTTAAATGCTTATTAAAACTGGACCCTCCCAACCAGCTAACAAAATAAACAAAAAAATCTTCCAGGAAGAGCCTTTGAGTTTTTCTGCTCAAATGGTCCCTGACACTGTCTGTCTGTCTGTTATCTGTTTGTATTTTCTGGCTAAGATGTCCCTGTTATTCCAGAGGAACATCACCTTATTTTTAGGGTGGTGTCTCCAAATCTGCTTTTTCAGAAACCTCTGAAACCAAACATGAAGTTCAAGTGGGAACTGCCAATCACAGTATCCCAATGGCTTGGCCTCAGGATGGGCACCAGCCCCAGGACTCATCAGTCAGTTCTTCCCAGCAAGTCTTAGCCTAGAACTCAATGGGGAGAGACCCTTCTCTTTTTTGGTGGGAAGCTGAGAAAGCGATTCCTAGAGCAGAGGGCATCCGTAATTCCTGTCTTAGGTGAAGGGCTGTGTCTAAAGGAATGAGGAGAATAAGCAAAGATATAATAGGGAGAGCCCTGGAGACATCTGTGTCCTTGGTTTAAGGTTTATGTGATGAACTGCTACAGTAAAGTGACCCAATACATCATGTCTCCTTCTACACATTACCTTTCATAGTTCCCTCCCATATAGGCTCCGGGCTTGGCCACGTGGCTTGCTTTGGCCAGTGGTCATCCGTTAATGAGCAAGTAGAGGCTTGAAAAGCTCTTATACATGGGAACTGACCTGTTTTCTTGTGGCTGCTAGAACCTTTTCATCATGTCGGGAAACCCGTGCTAGCCTACTGGAGACAGGAGGCCCAGCCAGTAGCCAGCACCAATGACTTGAGAGTGGGATCCCATCATAGACCATTGGCCCCCGTTAAGCACATGAGGGACACTAAGAGAGATCAGTAGAACAGGCATGAAGCTGAGCCCAGCCCAAGATGATGGCTCAGGGAATTATAAGCAAAAAAAAAAAAAAAAGAAAAGAAAAGGTAGATGATTATTTCAGCGAGTTTTAGAGACATTTGTTAATCTTTTTTTTTTTTAATACTGGGGATTGAGCCTAGGGGCATTCTACCACTGAGCTACACCACCAGTCCTATTTCTTATTCTTTATTTTGAAACAGGGTCTCACAGTTGCAGAGGGCCTCACTAAGTAGCTGAGGCTGGCCGCAAACCTGGATCATCCAATCTCAGCCTCCCAAGTACTGGGATTACAAGCATTCGCCACCATGCCCAGCTTTTAGAGACATTGGTTACTCAAATTGTTATCTAACTTGCTGCTTACTGAGACCTTTCTGCCACTGCGTGAAGAAAGTGAGTGTAGGGCAAAAAAAATATAGAAATAAAGGCCAGGTGTCCCCAACCCTACCAACTGTTCCAGCAATCCACTCGAGGTCACCGTGTGACACTAAGTTCTACTGACAACCTGACACCGCAGGGAGCAGGGATGAGTCTCCTGGGGAAGCCCAAGTTGCCAATCCACACATTCCTAAGCAAAGAAGACTTTGAACCTAAACTTTAAAATGTCACTGAGCTTTGGTGTGGCTTATGATGCAAGAAAAGTTAACTCCTGTAACTTCTTCAAAGACACCCTACACTCATCTTTCTCAGGAAGGCAGTCTCTCCCCATTTTGCCCAAGCTGCTGTAGCAAGATTATTAAAGGCATTCCTAATAACCAATCACTCCTTCTCCCTTGACTATAAAATCCTGATTTTGTATAGAGAGGCAATTTTCTCAGTGAAATACTCACTTTATCCATTTCCCTGGCTGCTGGATATGCTTATATGACACAGTGGAAACCATAAAGAAGAATATGACCAATTGATTAAATGGATCACACTCCTTCTATTTTTTTATCTTCCTCCTTACTGAAATTGATAGAATGACTGGACCACAACAGCTATTTTGAGACCACGAGTAAAATAGAAAATTAAAAAGAATCTCAGAGATGCCAGTCCTGATAATGGTGAGCTACTTAAGCAATCCTAGTGACTATCTAATCCCAGAAATGATGTTGTACAAGAAAAACAGAAATTTGGCTCCAAGACACCTGAGAGTGAGTATCTATTACACACAGCCAAATGCAATCATAGAGAAGTGACTTTGTTATAAGGTGATAATCTCTTCCTTGATTCTTATAAGAGGCTTATTTAGGGAAATGGGGACACTGTAAAAGAAGGCTGTGATAAAGGGGATATATTAGAAAGAAAGAGTCCAGGATGAACCATTTCCCAGAATGGAAAAACAGCATAGAACAAAGAGGTACATTCCTGAGAAAGGTTCTAGAACAGGCTACTTTCTGGAGTGGAAAACAATGGCAAGTTTCCCAGGTGGCGAGTTTTATTTAGTCTGTAAACCTTCCCCCTCATGCATATGCATTCGGGGAGGTCACTATCTCTTTTTGTGCCATCACATAAGAACTGTGTTTTCTTGGCTGAATTTCTTACTTCTGGAGCCTCAGTTCCAATACCTGTAAAGTGCGGATAATAATACTGTCATCATAGAATAACTGGGATCTTAAACACATGCAAAGCACCAAATAAGGTATTTTATTGGAAAATGATCATTTTCCAAATTTTCAGTTTTATTACTGTATTTTTCAAAGAGGCTCATATTAGCCCATACAGAATATGCTTATGCGTAAGGGATACGAAGATACGAAGATTCTCGAGATATTGTCTTTGTCCCCTGGTGGTGGACATGATGGTGGAGGAGACAGCCACAAGCCAGTTCCAGAGCCCCTCTCAGAGCTTCCTTCCATGTAGGTGTGATGAGAAACAGAACACCTGGCCACCTGCTATGGACTATACAGAGAGCAGAGGCAGGTCAGGGTGGCGGTGGCTATGAGGTCAAGGCTGAGTGTGGCCTGAAATGGGAACGTGCGTCTCTTGCCGTATTTCCTCATAATGCTCTTCTTAGCTGAGTTATTCAAGGCCATCATGGCGTCCCTCCAGGATTTTCCAAATACTATAACCAGTGCTGTGGCCACTTTAATTTCTGAGCTTCCACAGGCACAGGGAGACAAGAGTCCTTTCCCTCTGTGCCCAGGTTTGTCCCTCTACCTTTAACACTTGGACCCCTGCATAACCTCTCGATAGTTTCCAAGAAATAAGCCTCTGAGGATAATTTGTCAAGCTAGCAATTCAGCCACAGGGTAAAGAATCTTTCCTGACTTCTGAAGATAGGGGCTTACATCACAGCATGAAATTTGTTTACCCTTATCTTAGCACACAAGAACAAATTGCCCAGCCCTTGTTATAAATCCCAGCCGCTCTGTGTCCGTGGGTAGGTTTCCATGTAAATCTCCAGCAAACTCTGCTTGGCTGGCTGTTCACTTTTGTTTGCTGCCTGTCCCTGGCTCCCGGCTCAGGGGATCATCAGTCTCACTAGCGGACACATTGGCTTTCATCTGCAGGGACAATGGGAGAAAAGAGAGACCAGTCAGCGTCTCTGCTACAGAAACCCAGCCATCCGGGTATGTCTTCTCTCCCAGCCCAACTGCAGTGGTTCCAAAAAGGCCCAAAAGCCAGGAAAGCACTGGTCTGGACAGCCTGAGAAAATAGACCCTGGCACCTAGCAGGGCCTCTTACAGGCTCACCCTGTCCAGACTGGTTCCTGCATATAGATGATCCCATGTTCAAGGAACTTGTCCAAGTGGGTTTTAAATGGCCTCAGTAGCCCCAGCGCCAAATGACGGAGATCAGGCAAGGGAAAGGAAGCTCTCCATAAAGCTAACAGAAAATTTAGCCATTAAAGTCAACGTCCTTGGCCTGGCTGCCTAGACCTCAAAGACAACCAGGACGGCCTAGGGATAATAAACATTTTTTAAATTATTAACAACCACCTCATCAACAGTAGCTATAGAGCCCTTTCTTCTGTGTGCCAGGCATGGAGAATACGCTCGTCTGCCTCTAGCCCTCCAGATGCATTACCTTGAAGGCTCCCAATAGCCCAGAGAGGTGAGTGATATTACAACTAGGGACTAAGGCACAGAGAGGTCAAGTGATCTGCCTGACATCAGGCAGAAATATAGAGAAAGTGCTGGATTAAAACAGGAGGTCAGACTTTAGCCGGTGCTCTAAATCAGTGCTTCCCAAGAATTGATACACATACCAGAAACACCTAGAGATTGTGTGTGTGTGTGTGTGTGTGTGTGTGTGTGTGTGTGTGTGTCTTACCAGGGGCTTAATGCAGGGGTACTCTACCTCTGAGCTATACACCCCAGCCCTATTTTATTTTTTTATTTTGAAACAGGATCCTCGCTAAGTTGCTGAGGCTGGCCTTAAACCTGTGATCCTCCTGTCTCAGCCTTCCAAGTACTGGGATTATAGGCATGTGACACCATGCCTGGCTACATCTAGATATCTTCTTAAAATGCAGGTTCCATTGCAACAGACCAAGAAGAGCTTGCATTTTCAACACACTCCCAGGGGAGGGCCAGGCAGCCAGCTAGAGGACCCGGAGGAAGTCATTCAGCCTCTCTGGGGCTCCATTTCAGCCATAAAGTCCACCAGTCCCACTCTGTGCCATCCGCTGTGTGGCAACTCAGGAGGAATGGGGCAAGCACCGCACCCCGCCAATCGCCAGCAATAAATAAAGAGCAGACACAACTATTATCTTGGGGGCAAAAGAAGTTGCAAGAAGTAAGTTCACATCAAGCCTTGACCAATTCCAACAGCAGCTTTGAGAACAAGCTTCCGACACTCTGCTAGGCACTACAGAATTGGATAAATTTTCTCTTCAACTCACAACAGAGCCTGATTTCTCTCAAAGTCTGTAACAGCAGTTAAATTTTAATCCTAACTGATAGGCAGAATAATGCCCCCAAGGCGCTGCAAGACACCAGATCAGGAAGCCAAAATGTAATTATTTTGGTTCTACTCCAGAAACTGAGGCAGGTGAGTGAACTAACACAGTTTAGAAAGATTTTCAATAACAAAGGATGCAACTAGGCAGGTTTCACTCAACCTCCCCTTAAACAGAAATCTAGTTAACAGACACCTTCCAATGGTCATTTTCCAAATTAATGTCTGTTAGATTCTGCCTGTAAGTCATTCACATAATGACTGAGGAAGCCAGAGCCCCCAGGGCTGGTGGACAAGGGAAGGAAACAGGATAAAGATGCTTTGGTAAATGTTGATCTAGTCCCTGACAATGGTGCTGGAATTTGTAAATCACTAGGTGAGAGGAATTTGCCTGGTAGGAATGAGAATCATTTTGACCTTGCCAGACTGGACTCCTTCCCCTCCAGGTCGGTGCTGTGTTTAAGTGCCTGCAGGGGTGCAGTGATTCGGTACAGCACACTGAAATCCAATTTATTTATCTTTGTTGGCATGCCCCCAAAGCTCTAATGACTCAGATCCTCCCCTGGTAATAAATTCATTTGTCAAATTAGTCAGGATCCCCAGATTATCCCCTGTCCTTTCCCACCCTGGGCAACCCTTAGACAGACAGTCCAGGCTCTGACCCCCGATGGGGCCATCTCCTATCAGTTTGTTTCTGAAATCTGGGTGGATGTGCTACATTCTATGCAGCCCAGCTGAAGCCTTGGAGCTGCTGCTCTGGGTGAAGCATATTACACCTAGAGGAGAGGAAGAGGAAAAGAAATGCTTTGGCTTTGTTAACAGTTGTATTTTGCTGCCAGGAAGGTTCTCAGTGCAGTGTAGACTTGCAGTCAGACCTGCCTGGGTCCACATTCTGTTGGCTTGGTTGAGTTGCCAGCTCTGGGAACTGTGTATTAGTCACAACCAATAAGAGATAAATGGATGGATGGATGGATGGATACATAGATAGATGATAGATGATAGATGATAGATGATAGATGATGATGACAGAGAGAGAGAGAGATGAAAGATAGAGAGATGATAAATGAAAGATGATAGAGAGAGAGAGAGAGAGAGAGATAGACACAGGTGATAGATAGGTAGATAGATAGATGATAGATGTTAGATAGATAGATAGATAGATAGATGATAGATAGATAGAGATACTTATTAGAGAAATATGCTTGTGAGATTATGGGAACCGAGAAGTCCCGTGACAGGTTGCTACAAGCTGGAGCCACTGAGATGCTGGTAGCATGGTCCAGTCCAAATCCCAAAGCCTCTGAATCAGAGAAGTTGATGGTGTAACACTCAGCCTGAAGCTGAAGGCCTGAGAACCCCAAGGGTTACTGGTGTATCAAAGCCCACAGACCAGTTCTGATGTCTAAGGTAGGAGAAGAGTGTCCCAGCTCAGAAGAGGGAGGGGGTGGGGATCACCTTTTGCCGCCATTGCTGTTCCATCTGGCCCCCAGCCGATGGTGCCTGTTCCTACTGACAGTCACCACGATCCACTGACTCACACAACAATGTCCTCTGGAAACCCCCTCACAGACACAGACAGAGGTAATGCTTTACCAGTTTTCTAGGTACTCTGTCTGTAATCCAGTCAGGTTGACACCTAAAATTAGCCATGCCCATCCCAGAGTAAGTCCAGCCACTGCCTCAGAGACGAACCACCATCTTTTTGCTGGTTTATAACTAGATAAGTAAATAAATCTTTTAAACTTTTGGCTTTGTCTCTAAATATTTCTAGTCTGGCACTCCCAGTGACTTTTTGTGCCCTTAAGACAAAGACCTAGTTCTATGTGGTCTTTAATCCATTCCTTCAGAAATGCTCACTAGTCGCTGTGATGTGGACATGAGCCTCTACAGGGTAGAGATGGTGTTTTAATCCTCTTTGTCTATCAATGCATCAACTGAGCATGAGAACCGTCATAAAGTAAGTGTTCAATAAGGATTCCTAGAACTGGATGTAACCAGGCTCAGCTGGGCTGCAGTGTCCAGGGAACACACTCAGCCTTGACCATGGGGCCCAGGGCCTCGCTTTAGGTCAAAGGGAAGTTGTAGCCATGAAGAGTGAGCTGCAGCCCATACTTCAATGATGTAGTCAAGTCTCCTTTGTTCAACGAACTAGCAATCAACTCCCAATGCAACCAACTTTAGCAAAACCCTTTCCAAATATTTGTTATTCTTAGGAGACCCTTATTACTTTCTTCTTCTCAGCTCTTTTTTCTACTTCCCCTTCTTGACACACACTTTAGCCTGTCAGCTTTCTCCTGGTTCCACTTAACACCTTAGTTTTGCAAACTTGACCAATACTTGAACTCAAAATTATTTTCTGAAGGAGCTGTTCTATTAAACCCCCTAAAATAACAATAGCAGGCTCATCCAAAAACAGATTCATTTATTCTACATGTATTTGTTAAGCATTTACTGTGTGTGGGTCACTCCACTGGACACTGGGCCAGGGCTTCTAGAGAAACCAGCAATGATGGATAATAAGAAAGTAAAATTGCTATTGTGGTGTTATGTAGGAGACAAACAAAGGTGGAGGAAGCTTGAAGGGGACAACAAGCTGGTTAGCAAAGTCACCTTCAGGGACTTAAGTTGAGGTATAAAGAATGCAAAGGACCTAATTCTGGGAAGAAGAGGATGGAGAGCATTCCAGGCCTAGGAATTTGCTACATCAAGGCCTGAGGCAACCATGAACTTGCTGCCATCAGGAAACTAAGAACTGGGGTGGCTGAGGCAGAGCGGGCAAATGGGAAACTGGCAGGAGATGATGGAGGGGTGGGGAGGAATCAGCCTCATCTCTGGACAGGGCCTCAAAGTGACAGCTCATCCTTCACAGATGGGTCAAAGAGGAACATGGGGTATGAAGACAGAGGAACTCAATTACACTTGTCAGTGTCTGGGCCAGGTGGGTGGCCCAGGTTGCCCCCACTCTCTGGCGCCACCTGGTATCTGACTCTGGACTCTGCAAATCCCTAGCTGTGTGTCCACTGCCATTGGCAAGATGCTCAAACTTAAGTCTCCATTTCCTCACTTGTAAAGCAAGGGTAATGTTAAGTGTGTGTGTGTGTGTGTGTGTGTGTGTGTGTGTGTGTGTGTGTGTGTTGTACTGAGGATTGAATCCAGGGCCATTCTACCTCTGAGCTATACCCCAGCCCTATTTTATTTTATTTTTTTAATTTGAAACAGGGTCTTACCAAGTTGCAGAGGGCCTCACTAAGTTACTGAAGCTGACTGCAAACTTGCAATCCTCCTGTCTCAGCCTCCCAACTACTGGGATTACAGGCATGTGCCACCATGCCCAGCAGAGGATAATGTTAATAATTCCTACTCGGGTGAGGATTAGATGAGTGAATACAGGCAAAGCTCTTGGAATGGTGCTGGGAACAGTAAACACTCAACAAATATCAGCTGCTAATATTTATTATCGCCTTTGTGAATTCTCCATTATTTGAAGTATGATCCTCAAGCTCACAGGCTCAGAAACCAAACTCTGTCAACCCATTGAAAGTGGCTCCTATGTGGGATATGGAGGGAAAAACATCAAAGGATATATTCATATATTTATGTGTTACTTTGAATCTCACTATGATGTATAATTACAATGCACCAATAAAAGTATAAAAAAAAGAAAGTGGTTCATGTTAATATGAACCCAGCCCACAGAGTCAGATGTATAAAACCAGACTGCCAGCTTACTGAAAGACACACACACACACACACACACACACACACACACACAAAGTAATTATCAGGCCAATTTGTATTCTCTAGAAGCATGTCCATACAGGCAGCCAAATGCCGCTCAGAGGTTGCTCAGTTGACAGAGAACAGAACGTGCCCAGTAGTGTTAGTGGCGAGTGCCTTGGCCCTGTGACAGTCAGCTTCAGTCCCCTGCGTTACGCTGGAAGTCCCTTCCTCAGGGACCCCAATCTCAAGTCCATGCAGGGGCTACCTGCTTCACTGAGGAGATGCTGAAGACGCACGACTCTGGAGGCTGCTTCCACCCTCGTTTTGCTTCTCTTTAAAAGTGACTCTTTTGTAGGAAGATGGTCATTCTTTGGGTATTGTGATGGACTGAATATCCGTGTCCTTCACAAATACTTCTGTTGAACTCCTAACCCCCAATGTGATGGATTGGCGGTGGGGCCTTGGGGAGGCGATTAGATCATGAGGGTGGAGCCCACCTGCGTGGATTAGTGCCCTTACAGGACACACCCCCCAGAGCTCTTTTGGCCTCTTTCTGCCACACGAGGTACAAGTAGAAGATGACAGTCTACGACCCAGAAGAAGACCCTCACTAGAAGCCAACCATGCTGGCACCCCATCTTAGACTTTCAGTCTCCAGACCTGCGAGAACTAAATTTCTGTTTATGAACCACATTCAGTGTTTAACAGCCTGAACTGAGACAGGTATTTTAGTGCCTCTGAGGCTGGTGGATGCATTCTGCATATCTTTGCTCTTATAGGAAAGACAAGGTCACTGCACTCTTGCCCCCAAGGGTCCCAGAGGTAATGCACTTGAAGATAGAGACGCAGGTGAAACAGAAACAGCTGGGACAGCGCTGTCCAGTGGAAATACAGTGCAGGCCCAGCGTGCAAACCAACACACACACAACTTGAGGTTTTATAGTGGCCATATTTTAAAAGAAATGGGTAGCATCCATTTTGATAATATATCCCATTTAACCTAACAAATCTAAAATATTGTCATTTCAATATGTAGTAAATATAAAAAGTTAGTGAGATTTTGTTTTGTACTAAGTCTTGAAATTCAACGTGTGTTTCATTATAGTTCAGACTAGTTACATTTCAGATGTTCAAACAGCCACATGTGACTAATGGCTACCTTGCGGGACAGCACAGAGCTGTATTTCTTGGTGAATTCAGCCATGCTACCTGGGCACTATTTCTTTCTTCCTTTCTTTCTGTCTTTCCCACCACAGTGCCATGGATTGAACCCAGAGCATTCTACATCTGATCTACACCCCTGCCCTAATTTATTTTTTATTTTGAAACAGGGTCTCACTAGGTTGCCGAGGGCCTCGCTAAGTTGCTAAGACTGTCCTAGAACCTGCGATCCTCCTGTCTCAGCCTCCCAAGTACTGGGATTACAGGTGTGCGCCATCATCCCCAGATGGACACAATTTCTTAATCCGTGTGAAACTCAACTGCCTAGACTATAGTACCTGGAGCATTGTAGAAGACTTTTGGCAAATTTTAGAATTAATTTCCTCAACTGTAAATTGAAACTAATTCTGCCCCCTTCTGACTGTTGAGAAGATGAGTAGAGATGACCCATAAAAGACCTTTCATTTACTCATTTAACTACAATTTATTGAGCCTAGCATATGCCAAGTTCTGAATCAGGGCTGGGGACACTCCAGTGAACAAATCACAAATCCTTGACTTCTGGAATCTGATATTCTGGGAGAGATGATAAACTGAAAAAATAAATTAGTAAATTATACAGATTACTGAAAGGTGATACACAGGTAGAATAACAGGTAATAGAACAGAAAAGGGGATGTATTAGCCCCTTTTCCATTGCTATAACAAAGTACCTAAGGCTAGGTACTTATAAAGAAAAGAGGTTTATTTAGCTCGTGGTTTTGCAAATCCAAGACCATGGCTCCAGCTTTTGCTCAGCTCTGGTGAAGGCCTCATGGCTAATGGAATCACAACAGAGGAGCACTTGCTGGGGAGATGACATGACGAAATAGGAAGCCAGAGAGCAAGCCCGAGGCCAGGCTCACTCTTCTATAATCACTCACCACTGAGGAGCCAATCAGGATGCCAGAACCTTCGTTCCCTCGGAGAGCAGTGCCCACAGTGGCCTCAGCACTCCCACTAGCCCCTGCCACCTCAGTACCACGCCGCTGAGGAACCCTTGGGAGACAAGCCACCCCCGCACCACTTCAGGGTAAGGATAGGTATGGGAGGACTCGCGGAATCTTAATTAGTGAGGCTTATCAAAACTCTGACATCTGAGTTAAGACTTAAAGGAGCAGACCATGAAGATAACTGGGCTAATGGTATTCTAGGTAGAAGCAACAGGAAGTGCTGAGGTTCTAAGCGAGAAGAAGGATGCCAACCATAGTGTATATGTATTTGTGTTTGGAGCCGGGCGTGGTGGTACACACTTGTAATCCCAGTACTTGGGGGGTGGAGACTGGAGGATCCCAGTTCGCAGCCAGCCTCAGCTACTTAGTGAGGCCCTCCGCAACTTAGTGAGATCCTGTTTCAAAATAAAGAATAAAAAATAGGGCTGAGGGTGTAGCTCGGAGGTAGAATGCCCCTGAGTTCAATCCCCAGTGCCGCAAAAAAAAAAAAAAGAATGTGTGTGTGTTTGGGGTGGCGGTGGCAAAGGGCTGTGTGTCTGGATGTACGAGTGAGGGGCTATCAGACAGGTATTGGGGGGCGCATGCAAGGCAGGGCCTTGGAGGCTAGTGTAGGAATTCTGGCCGCTCTCTAAGGGAGATGGGGAGCCATGGGAAGGTTTAGAGCAGAGGACTAACGTGGCTTGGCTCACAGTCACACAGAATCCCCGGGGCTGCTGTGTTGTGAATAGACCGTAAATGCTATGGGGATCCCTTGGCCCCAGGCCTAGAAGCAGTTTGGGGAGAGCAGACAGAGCAGATGGGAACTGGCCGACTAGGTTTGCTGAGCCCTCCTATGTCCTACTTGCTGGGTGGCGGTCCCCACAGCCTGTGCTGCAGAAAGCCACGCTGAATAAATGCTGTCTTTCTCTCTCATGTGAGAGCCCTTCTTCCCCGGAAGCATGAAGAATGCCCAGGGAAAGAAAAGGAGGTCAGATTCGCTCTGCCGTAGGTTCTCTCATTATTGACAGCCTCGTCTCCTCTCTGAATATCTCCTCCTCCAGTTCTCACACAAGAAGTGCAGAATAAGATTCTTAGAATTTAGATTTAAAAAAAAATCCCTACATTTGAATTTGCAGATATGCCAATATTTGGATTTGTAGAGCTGTAATTTAAGCCAGTCTCTCCCCTGGAACTGCCTGGTGAAATGCATCTTTCATGAGGCTCCTGCAGGAGCCCAGCTACAAGCTCAGACTCCCGAGCACAAATCAAACTTCGGTTCAACATCAACAATACGATGGCAGGGGCCTCCGGAAACAGCAGGCCTCCGGGAGGGACAGCTCTGCTTAGTGTCTTCCCACGGGTGCACCCTCTTCCAGGAAAGGATTAAAGCTTCCTCTCAGACAACCTGGCTGCAGGATTACTGCCTGGAGAGCAGGTGGCTCCAGGTGGGCTGCAGCCCCAGAGCCCCTCTCATGGCCCCTCCTCATCATCTCTGCCCACCAGGCGGCCCAGCCCTAGCCCAGCCTGCCTGAGAGAGCCTGCTCTGGTAATCTGAGCAAAAAACATTACAGGAGCCAAAGAAAAGGACGTCATTCGGAGCTTCCGTGCCCCCCTCTTTAATCTGAAGGTCAAATAATAATTCGGCCAAAGCATACCACTCTTTATGCAATTTTTATAGCCAAAGACAGGCAGGCTGCAGGGTGGGGGGGCAGTTTGAAAAACGTAGTTTCAATGGTAAGATAGGTGCGGCCCTCACCTGTTCTGGAAAGTAGAATGTCAAAACAACACAGCCCAACAGGAGTGAAAGCCAACAGCAGACTGTCACATCTGTAACACTTCCTTCCGGTCTAGTCTCTTTTTCTGGATGACTCTGTCTCTACCTGGACATGAACATATGGCCCAGTTCAGAGAGTGAGGACTCGGCTAAAGCACCAGCTTCTCCTTGCTCCTGCTCCATCCCAACAACATCCCGGCCTCAGGGAGGACAATGACCAGGTACGGTGGCCAATCATTCCAGCTTGCCTAGGCCACAGGGCTTTCAGTGTGAACAGCAGGGAAGTCCCAGGCAAGCCAGGACGAGGTGATGGCTCAGACCTGCCAGTTTCTGAATGAGTGAACACTACCCTGTGAGCCCCAAGGTTGCTGGGCACAGTATGAAAATCAGGCTTGCAGCCAGCCAGATCTGGATTTGAATCCAGCCACTTCCCTTACAATGGGCAAAATTCATAGTGAGTCCCCATCCATACCTCCCTTGGACTTTGCAGGCTTATGTGCAAAATGTAAATAATGGGACTGGTATGGAGAATTAGCAAGACGGTGCCCACAGCACACAGCTATTCTTTCACTCCTCATGTAAGAATCACTCTCTGACTCTTACATGGGCTATAAATAATGCCCGGCATCTCCATAGCCTGGGGGATAGAAAAGGTGCTGCTATATACGCGGTCTTATCTGAGGATGCCCAGTGAGACAGAGTATCACCAGCTTCACTTTAGAGTCCCAGAGGGGAGAAGAGAGCTGTAAGGTCATGCCCTTGGCAAACGCAATGCCAGTCCAGGTCATCTGGCTGCATTCTACCATTGCCGACTTTCTAAGGTCCCAACAAAACCCCAGTAATGAATAACAGGTGCAGGTCTGTCTGGGAGTTTCCCAATGTAAGGGTGTTGGGGTGGGGGTGGAGGAACCTGTTTTCCAGCAAGCTCACTGGGCTGTCTGCTGCTGCCATGAGCCTGGGGCCCAGCCTGGGGATGGGGGGCAGGCAGAGTTCCAGATTGCTGAATCAGATAGCTCTGCCCTCCCCTCGGCTCCTGTTTTGTACATTCTTGGAGCGAGCCATTTAAACCTAGATCTCCGCCACACCTGCAGAGTCAGGGCCTGATGTCTTGTCAGATAGAAAAGTCAATTCTCAATTATTCCCCACAGGTCTAGACGGGAACACCATGGAGCGACTAACTGGCGTTCAGCACGATTCCTTCTTATGGAGTGCGTCCGAGGAGGAGGAGTGTGGGCTGGGACACTGAGGTCATGCTGAGGGGATGAGGCTACGGTATGGCAGAGAATTCAAAGTCAGCTACCAGTTCTGCATCGCGGCTGCTGTTGAAGAAGGTGTCTTCACAGCCTGAATCCTTGCTCGCCACACTGCATCTGCCTGTCCTCCCTGGAGTCTGGCCCTCTGTGGCCTCTGCTTCTTTCTTTCCTCCTATAGTCCATTTCTATAGGGCAGTCAGAGGGACAGGCTTGGACCCCAAAGGCTTGCCCTCTTCTCTTTCCTCATCTTCTCAATGCTGTGTTGCGGTTACAATCTGTTCCCTTCCTGTCTCTGGTCTTTGCTCTTGGTCTTCCTTCTAGAAAGAATACCAAGACCTGCCCTTCCCTTCCTCAACTCAAGTTCCACTTCCTTAGGGATGAGTCTTCCCTGACCACGTTATCCAAAGTAGGCCACCTCCTACCACCTTCTCCTTAGTCACGGTTATTCAATCCTATTACCCTATTTTATTCTCTCTATAGCTCTGCTCTCTCTCCACTATTCTTATTTTTTTCATTTACTTATTCATCACTTGCCTCCTCCCATCAACGTGTAAATACCATAAGAACTGCTGTCCATGGCTGCATCCCTGGAGCATGGTAAAACCAGACACTCAAATATTTGTTAAATATTGCAGAATCACTTCATCTCTATTTAAAACCATGCAGTTAAAAGTGTGGGCCTGGAAGAAAAGCAGACCTGTGTGACCTTCCCACTTACAAGCCCACAGAAGCCATGGCCTAAGTTTTATTCTCTTTTATAAAAGAATCAAGAGCTCCCTCAATGGAAGCTATTCATCTTAGAGGTGTGTTAGCCCCACCGGTCCAAGAGCCCTGACTGGATGCACTTCATCATTCATCTGTGAACCCTCATGCCTTGAGATGCACCTCACCCCAATCAGCATCTTCATTCCTCTTCCTGTAGGACATGTCAGTGTCTCAAGAGTCTGTTTACTTCTCTGAGTCCCTGACTGCACCGAGCAGTGCTTGCTGTAGAATGAAATGCATGGTGAATTAGACTAGCAGGCACCTAGTATATCCAACACATATATTTTGAATCAGCTTCTTTCTAGAATAGACATTTTAAATATATGAATTGTGGAATGCATCAAATAGGATATGATCATGTGCTGAATTACATATAATCAAGTGATTGAATATGAAGTGACCAGCAGAGAGACCCCCAGGACCAGGCCAGGGACCTAGGGAGGCGAGGTGAGTGGAGAATACATCTCTGCAAGGGGACTGCAGCTCCAGCTCTTCGCTGCCATCCTGGGACAGAGGCCTGGTGGCTTATATAGCCTTAGATTTTTCAAGTGAAGCTGGAAATCTGAATTTTTATATGATATCCCTCGAGTTTTCAAATTGTGGGCAATGACCTTAAATGTATTAAACAATTACTGAGAAGAACAAAGCATGTTCGGGAGCCATTTTTTAACTTCAGACCAAGTGCTCTAGATGGGCATAAGTAAAACAATCTACCCCAGAGGTTGATTATCGAAAGGCATCATCTCTTCATTCGCTCACTCCAGGACTTACAAAACCAAGAAGTCATTCTTAATCTGTGGCCAAAGTTTCCCTTCAAATCCATCAAGCATTTATTGAGCAACTGCTAAGTGATAAGTATTCAGATAAAAGGCGGAATCAGGGTCTGTTCCCTCTGAGACTTTATATTGGTCAGTCCAAGGAATGAGCCATTATTGTGCACCTGAAGAGAATCTCATCGAGACCACAGAAGAGATGGCTAGACAACTAGGCCTCTTTTCCTTGTGGCTGAGATCTCTGACCCAGAGTGCTGTCAGCAGACTGTCATACTACTGTGTCCTTCTGCATATACTCCCATCCCCAGCCAACCCAGTCAGTGCCACCTGGGGCAAAGTGGCCTACCACATCTGACAGTAGAAGTTTGTCCAGTCTAAGAGGCGTGAGATGACTAGCCCTTGTCTCTCCAAGTCTCTGTTCCCTACAAAATGAGTGCCTATATCACATGGTAATAACAGTAGGGACCAGAGAGTATGTGTTAGCAAAAGGTCCAAAGGAGACACACCTGGCCACTTGTGCCTGAGGCCAGTCTGAAAATATTTATACAATTCTGCATGATACACAGAAATCTCATTTTGGTTTACCTTATAGTGTGATCTTAGACTTGCTGAAGGACCAACTTCCATCACAGCCTGACAATATTGATTATTCTGCCTTAAAGGTACATAAGTAGATTGATTTTTTTCCCTTTAAACTAAAAATAATCACATTACTGTTAGTATATTCCTGTTTCCACTGGTTAGTACACACGATGAATAATAATAGTGTTACCTGGAAAAATTTAGTCAAAAGAAACAGTGATGGAAAACTGGGCATGCAGATCTTGAATTGCATTCTTAAGTCCACTACAAATTAGTCTGGGAGTTTCCTAAGCTTGTCCATGGTAAAAGAGCCAGCAATCCACACCCACCATTCTGACACATTATTTTTAAAAATAAAATAACCACTTTGGTAGCCTACATTTTAAATACAAAAAAAAAACCCCGAAACCAGCAGGGGGCAAGTGTCTTCTTGTGGAGGAGGTTAATAAGCAATCCTCTTGTTACTTCCCTCTCTCAAGTCAGCAGGAAGGAAATATATTCACCGGGGGCCTCTGCTAATTTGTTTCTAATTTAAGGACAATTAGGCAACTCATATCTCCCACCCCCAAGAAAAGCTGCCATTTTTTCATGCTTTCTCTCAGACTTGACAAACTAGGAACCCCCCTGGAAACAAGGGAGGTTAGGAAATCGACTCTATTCACTTCGAGGGTCGTGTAATAAATACAGCGCTGGTCTTAGGAGCCAGCCAGCAACTGTCTTCGTTCTGTTTTATACTGTTTCCTTTCTCTGATTTTTTTTTTTACTACCCTAAGGTTTCACGTTACTCCTTCTGGAAACACCCCTAATCTGAATACTTCTGGACACCTGCCTGCAAAGAATCCTTCTCTATGATCTTCGGGTCCAGAAATAACGTTCTAGGCAAGAAAAGAACAAAAGCGAAAGTCTCTAATGACTGCTCCTCTCCAGGAACTCGGAGAAAGAAGAAATGAAAGGGGGAAAGGAGCCAACGCCACACTCTTCCCTCCGTCAGCTCCCCACTGGCAGCGGCTTTTGCCTTCCAACTTCTCAGAGCCTCGGGAGGCTCAGAAACCAGACAGCAGCCAGGTCCGAGAGGCCGGCGCAGGGTGGCCGCCCCGCGGGCGGGTTGATCATTCACCAGCGGGGTTTAAAGCGGCCCCGGGGGGCGTGGCCCGGGTGGGCGGGGCATCGTGGCCCGGGTGGGCGGAGCCTCGCGGCCCGGGTGGGCGGGGTGGGGCGGGGATCCCGGCGGCTTTGCGCCGGGTGGGAACGACCCGAGCTCGGGACCGAGCGCCTGTCTCTTTAAACGCCACGGACTGCGCTCCTGCCCGGGAGCCCGGAGCCGGATCTACAATCCCGTCCCTCCCGCTCCGGCGCTTGTTGCTCGCCCGGCCGGAGCCCGAGCTGCCGCCGCCGGGGAGTGAGGC
>PVJS01036634.1:0-20353 GCA_004027185.1 Glis glis | reverse complement strand
TATTTCACCTGAAGGACAATGTTAGAGACTGTCGCTGGATGCCACCGTGGAACTTGTTGGTACTGGAAAGAAATAGACAGTGTGGATGCTCTTGAATAGGAAACCAGGCCGTTGTTCATCTGCCTCACGCTCCCCTCGTAGGCCACGCCTTGACTCAGCATCTCCTTTCTCAGGAAAATAGAACTCACCACGGTCCCCGGCTGTGGCAGAGGACATCGCGCCTCACCTTACTGACAGCTCCAAGGTTAATATCATATGCCCTTTATATAATGGACCACAGAATTCATAATTTTTGTAGCACATGGGAAAGAGAAAGGCTTCTTATTAAGTAAAATTATGCATCCGTGAAAGGCATCCTCCACGTGATACCAGGTCACGGGGACACCGTTGTCCTCCAAGCGCTTCTTGTAGAGCAAAGTGTCATCCCGGAGCATGTCATACTCACAGCTCACCAGGAAGGCCTCGGGGAGCTGCGCAAAGACCTTGTCTTCTCCCATGAGGGGCGCGTTCTCCACAGAGAACCTTTGTCTGGTCTCCAGGTAGGCAGCCTCGTTGAAAGGTGCAGGACACTCGGGCTGGTGGTCTTTGCTCCTGAACCTCTTGGGGATGTTGTCGGAGCTGAGCCATTTCTTGTACTTCTTCCAGAAATCTGGGGGGATGGCAGCACCTGACAGCATGGCATCTTTCCAGGAGAAGTCGATGGTCAGATACCCAAACACACACTTCAACAGGAGGTTTTGAGTAAGGAGGGGGACGTGTTTGTTCTGGTGAAAGGACGGTAACTGCAAATTGATGCTCTGGACGACTGGATAGATCAGAACCTGAGCCCGGATCCTGGGGAGATCTGGTCTGCCCACCACACGCTGGGAGACTACGGCGGCGGTTCCTCCTCCCAGGCTTTCTCCACAGACCACGACCCGGGAGGGGTCCACTCCGTAGGCTTTCGGGTCCTTCAGGAACTGGACGGTGGCACTCCAGCAGTCCACAGCAATGACAGGGTAATGGTAGTAAGGAAGCTTGCGGTACCTAGGAGGAAGGAGGGACAGGGCGCATGGTGTTGCAGAAGGGCGTTTGATGAGCATCTTCTAGCCTTAGGAGACCCTACCTGATTATGACCCTAAAAATTTAAGGATGGTTAAAGTCACAGGGAAGTTGTTTTCAGTGAGAAATTAAAGAAGAGAGGGGAAGATAGAGAAGAAGAGAGGACAAGAGAGAAGAAGAAAGATCTCCCCTCATCTCGGTCTCCTCTGGGCACCCTCCTCCCTACCCCCCGGCACCTGAAGCCCCTCCCCTGGCTGAGTGACTCCACCAGCCACAACATCAGGCTGCTGCAGCCAACGGCCATGTCTCCCTAGTGATTCAAGCCATGACACACTAAGCATGTTCTGGGAGACATCCCTGGTACAACTCACCCCACTGCCAGCAGCACGGAGTCTGTCTCCCGGGCCAGGAAGCTGCACAGGCTGTGGTAACAATCTGCAGATGACACAGGGCCACAGGCAAGCGTGAGGGGCCCGCACGTCCGCCACCGCCGGGGAGGGGGCTGCCGCTGTGCACGGTGTGACGGCCTCTCTGTGCCTGTTCCCGCCTCCCCTGGCGTGACCCTGGCCGGCTCTACCTGGGCAAAGCCAGACAGTGCGCCCACTCTCCACGATGGCGGACTCCCGGGGGCCTTGGCCCTCACCTTCTGCAAGGGTTAATTTTACGGTGGGGGAAACTGAGGCGCAGGAAGGGATGGGGATTTGAAATGGACAAAGCCAAGACTAGGGAAGGGAGTGTGGCTCCAAGCCTCAGCCCCCCTGCACGTTAGGGTCCCCTGGGAACACTGGATGCCTGGGCGCCCAGAGACTCCTCTGCCTGGGGGTCTGGGGCTGGCGAGACCGTGAGGCTCCCAGCTGAGCAAGGACGGCCCAGGCAGAGACCCCGCCAGCCTCGCCTGCGCCCTGCTCACCTGTCCCGCGTCACTGCCCACTCTGTCCCCCGCGCTCCTCCTTCCCTCCAGCACCTCGAGTGGCTCCTGTTTCAGGGTTCTGCACCTGCCGCCCTGCTGCTCACGCCCTCCAGGGCCAGGACTGGGGAGAGGCCAGCGCCCATCTTCCCTGGCACCAGGCCAGGGCCACCGGACACTCTGTCTCCAGATAATGATGTTTTGATGAAGTCCGATGTAATGCCCAAACACACCATGATGAGCAAAAAAATCAAACTTTTGCGCGGCTGCGCATGTCACCCGGCCCTGGTGGCCGCTGCCTTCGTGTGCATTTCTAGGCTTGGTTCAGCATGGATTTTTGCATTGCTATCTTCTTTTAAAATGTTGCATCAAAACGACTGTGTTTGGAGCCACTTGCGTTTGGAGCTCCCTACCTCACCTGGGTCCCCACTGGCTCCTGTTCCTCCCCTGGCTCCGGAGGCCTGGCTCCTGTCCACCCCTCGGTCCTGGGCCACTTTGTCTGAGTGGAAGGACTAAACTGCAGTGACCCCATGTCACTCGATTCCACCACCCTGTGTCATCGGCATCTGCAACCACCTGCTGTTCGTAGTCTCCTCATCGGCCTGACAGGCCCAGGAGCACGGGGACTGGCTGTCTAGTCTCCACGGTGTCCCTTGTGCCTGAGGAGGGCCTAACACCAAGCAGGTGCTCAGGAAACGCTTGCTGCCCTTCCCTGACTTTACCTTTGCAAATGACATTATCCCTCAGCAGACAACTCGGGGTGTGGGGCTCCCAGGACTCTGACAGGGAAGAGTGCCCTTGGATGAGGTGGGAGATGTTCCCTGTTAACCTCTTGAGAGAGGCCAAGGCAAGGCCTTCAGGTGTAGGAGGGCCCTTGTTAATCCCACCAGCAGGGGGCAGTAAGTGCACTTTGTCTCTGCAGCTGTACACAGGGCAGGACAAGATACGTTCAGATGGTGACACAAAGACATTTACCCAGGGTGATGCCAGGGATGGAGACAGAGCGCAGGGCGTCACAGATAGAGATAGGACCAGAGTCCGCCGCAGAGCTGGCAGGAAGAGCTCTTTAGATCAGATGTTGGGGAGGCTGCCTGGGGAGGTCCATTTGAGATAAGAATGGAAGAACAAGGAGGAGCCAGCCTCGCACAGGCAGGGTGTTGTGGCGTGGGGACGTTTTCTGAGGCAGAACAAGCGACAGGTGCAGAAGACAAAGAGGGGCGGAGCCTGGTTTGGGGCTGCAGCAGAGAGAGCAGGAGGAGATGCAGGTGACCAGGTGGGCTGGTCGCAGATCCAGCCATACCAGGGTCTTGAGACCAGAGAGGAGCCTGGGTCTCATGGAGGGGCCCAGGACAGGTTGAAATGCGCAGAGACCAACTCTGACCTGTATGTTCAGAAGTTCCCTTTGGTACGGGGAGAGGACTAGACTCAGGGCTGAGAGGTGGAGCAGGGGGCCCAGTTGCCAGGGTGCGGGGGACAAAGTGGGCAGAAGATGGATGGACCAGGCGTCCTGCAGAGATGAGGGAAATGCATGGGTTTGGGACCATTGTGACAGGATGGAAGGAGGGGGGTGGGGGAAATGACACCAAGTGCCTTGACTGACCTGCTGGGACATTGCTCCCCGTCCCCCAGACCAACACTATTGCATTACAGAACACACCACCTGTGAGGGCGCTGCCCCATCCACCCACTGAGTGCAGGGGCCTCCTTACCCAGGCTGCCAAACAAGGCACCCCCTCCGTGGAAGAAGATGATGCCTCTCCGGAGCCCACAGGACTTGGCCTTGGGCTGGAACAGCCTCACGGGGACTGTCCCAAAATGCAGGTTTGTCACCACCACGCCAGGGTTCTTCTTTATCATCAGATTGTCATGTAGAAAGCGAACAAATGTGGGCATGGAGCAAATTCCCAGCTTCTCCAGTATAGTTCCCTGTGAGAGGTAAGAGGATGAACGTGAGGTGGGGCGGACGTCGGATCAGGTGTCCAAGGCTCCCACCACTCATCATGGCTAAGGTGTTTCCCTGTTTCCCACCTGCCTCCCCTGTGCATGATGAAGTCACTGGGGCCAGTGGGCTCTGAGTTGTGTCTCTTTAGGGGGCTGGGTTTTCAGACTTTTCCTCCCATAAGATCTTTATTGAATAATGATGCTTTATTGAATAATGATGTGAATGTCTGCCCCTCCAGGGTGTCATCGCCACTATAATAGTACTGAGAAGTGGGACCTAGAAGAGGTGATGAGGTGGGGCCCTCCCGATCGATTAAGTTTGTGATGGAGGAAGTGGGTTAGTTATCTCTAGAGTGGGCTCCTGTTGAAAGGAGGAGTTCCGTCAAATTTTTCTCTTTCCTCCAAACATGTATACGCTGGCCCTTCCACCAAAGGATGACACAATGGGAAAGCCCACTGCTGGGGCCATGCTCTTTGGGTTTCTCAACCTCCAGAACCGTGAGCCAAATAAACTCTTATTGTTAATAAATTCCCCAGTGCTATGGTTTGGGTCTAAAATGTCCCTCCAAAGGCTATGTGCTAAAGGCTTTGTCTCCAGCCTGTGGTGCTGCTGGGAGGTGGTGGAAACCTTAGCAGGTGGGGTTGAGTCAGAGGAAGTAGGAATGTCCTTGAAGAGTGTATCTTGCTCTCAGACCCTTCCTCTTCCCCCCCCTTTCTGTCTTGCCTTCTGTTCACCATGAAGAGAGTTGCTTTGCTCCACCATAAGCTCCCCACCATGATGTTCTACCTCACCATTGAACCAAAAGCAACGGAGCCAGGTAACCATGGACTGAAACCTCTGAAACAGTGAACCAAAATAAGTCTTTCTTCCTTATAGCTGTTTTTTTTTATTGGGTATCTTGTCACAGTAACAGAAAGCTAAAACAGAAAATTGGTACCGGGAGTGGGGCTGTTGCTGGGACTAACCTGACCATGTTGTTCAGAAGCCTTTGTTAATTGGCTTGCAAAAGGAGTTTGGAGATGTTTGTAGAAGGCGGCTAGATAAAGCTTAGAACACTGTAAGCAGAGCTTCATGGGCAATTCCAGTAGGAGCTCATAAAATCAGAATGCTGATAGAATTGTGAACAGTAAAGACTGTTCTCATGAGGTTTCAGATGGGAAAGGAGACTCTACTAGAAATTCACTAGGGGCCATTTGTGTTACAGTCTGGCAAAGAATTTGTCTACATTTTGTCCGTGCCCTGAGACTTTGTATGAGGCTGAATTAAAAGGTGACAGACTAATTAATCTGGTGGAGGAAATTTCAAGGAAGCATAGCATTCAGGCTGTGGCATGGGTACTGCTGGCTGCTTTCATCCCGATGTATAGTATGATTGATAAGCAAAAAGCAGAGCAGAAAGATTTGTAAAACTTGGAGTTTGGCCAGAAAGAGAGCACATTTAAAATTGCCGCCAACGAAGGTATGGTTGCTGAAGAGATTCGTACCATTAAAAAGAAGCCAAGTGCTTTGTACCAAGATAATAGGAAAGATGCGTTGAGGGCCATCTCAGAAGTTGAACTGACTTCCCCCATTGCAGGCTCAAGGGTATAAAAGTATAAATTCATTTGAAAGAATTTTCTTTGAGAAAAGAGTGCTAGTGCAGTCTGTTTGCACCAGGTTACCTAGAGAACCATTTCCCTGGGATTTGCTTCCTCATATTCAGCTCTCCGGGCACTCAGAAGCCACTGCAGCTGTGTTCTAAGTGGGTCCAGCTACTGCTCAATCTGTCAGCAGACCTCAGCATTATCCACATGATGCTGGTTCACAGGATCAGAGACTTGTGGAGGCTTCCAACAAGATTTCAAAGGAAGTCACGGAAGGCCAGGCACTGTATGGCAGGGTCAGAGTCCCTGCAGGAGACCCCAGAGAAGGCAATGCGTGAAGCTATGGGAGTGAAGTTAGAGGTGCTAGGAATGTGGAATGTCTACCCAGGAAAGCTGCAGGCAGAGAGCAGAACCAGCCTAAGAGAATGGTCACGTGGGCTGAAGTTGGCAAGGCTATCGTGACTTGGTTAGAGACCTGGAACTTAAAGGGTTACAGACACCGGACTTAAAGGGGGATTGGGAAAACACCATGTATCTCCTTGTTCCCGCAATCAGGACTCAAGAAAAGACCCTGTGACCATTCAAATGGCTGATAAAGACATATTCTGAGGCCAGCTCGTTCTCACATCCACCCTGGGGTGACAGGCCAGCTTGCTCTCACATCCCTTTCCCGCAAGATAAGGAAACTGAAATCCCTTTCCAGGAGATGGGAGTGTATCCTTTGAGCACTCCATCTCACTCTCCTCTGTGTGTGAGATGCTCCTATGGCTCTAATAAATCCTACAACCGAGGATTTAGCTGTACAACTGAGTTTTCTAGCTCATTATTTCTGTATTGGGTTAAGAAAAAGGACCCATGGTAAAATGAAACGGTAACTATAGGGACAGAGCTGCTTGAGCCTTTTGGAACTGCATCACACCACTGCATGCCCCGGGTGCTGGACCTGGAACTACAGATCTAATGTTTGCCTTTCTGAGCGTTGGTCTTACTTTGGTCCGATTTCTCCTCGCTATTTCCCGATTCCTCCCTTTTGCTATTGTTGTTGCTGCTGTTGTACTGGGGATGGAATCCAGGGGTGTTCTACTTCTGAGCTACACCCCCAGCCTCATTTTTTTTATTTTTTGATTTTGAAAGAGGGTCTCACTACGTTGCTGAGGGCCTTGCTACGTTGCTGAGACTGGCCTCAAACATTTGATTCTCTTGTCTGAGCCGCCTATTCCTCCCTTTCAGAATGGGAATGTGTACCCTGTCCCACCATTGTACGTTGGGAGTACGTAACATTCTTTTTTATTTCACAGGAGCACATAGCTTAGAGCTTTCCTCATGTCTCAGAGGAGTCTTTGGATCTGGACTTTTGAGCAGTGTTGGAACTGTTGAGCCTTGGCGTCCTCTAGTAGATGGACTAAATGCACTTTGCATTTAGTCTCATGAGATGGACGTGAAAATTTGGGGGCCGGGGAGGAATGTTATGGTTTGGATTTAAAATGTCTCCCAAAAGCCACTTGCTAAAGTCTTGGTCCCAACCTGTGGCACTCCTGGGAGGTGGTGGAAATTTTAGGAGGTGGGGCTTAGTTAGAGAAAGTAGGTAAATGGGGGCATGTTCTTGAAGTGTATATCATGTTCCCAGCCCCTTCCTCCCTCTGTCTCTCTGTCTCTCTCTCTGTCTCTCTCTCTCTCTGTCTCTCTCTCTCTCTCTCTCTCTCTCTCTGTCCTGTTTGACACAGGGTGAGCTGCTTTGATCCGTTACATGCTCCCCGCCATGATGTTCTACCTCAGAAGCAAGGGAGCCAGGCGACCGTGGACTGAAACCTCTGAAACAATGAGCCAAAATAATCCTTTCCCACTTCAAGTTAACTTTTTTCAGGTGATTCGTCACGTTGAGAGAAATCTAATAAACCCAGTCTGTGGTATATGTTCAAGCAGTGGAAAATGGATTAAGAAGACTACGGCTTTGCCAAAGAGGCGGCCCAGTTTGAGGCTGAGTGGAAAGTCGTGGCTGATTGAACAGAGCCAGCTAGTTGTCCAAGGTGACTGGCCGATAACCTCGTCCTCGTTGGTTCTGTGCTAGACTCTACGCAGCCGGGGATGCGTTTATCACCTGTCAATGCTCATTACTGCACACCTGTTTTTATGTTCAACAGAAAAGAAGTAATAGGATCAATTACAGATATGTGTGATGGGCACAGGGCTACATAGCTGCCGAATGTATGTTTAAACTACTATGTTCACTCCTAATTATAAACAAGCCAATACCTGAATATTTCATGACCTATAGTTACAAGCCATATTTCATGTTCTAAGTATATCACAGTCATTTGTGGATTATCTCCTCAACCGACCTCACATGGGGGTATGTCTTTGTCCTAAGGAAAACAGCAAGGGATGGTAACAATTAAAATAATAACAACTGATACTTTGTAGACACTTAGAACATGCCAGCGCTAAACACCACTGTCAGCTCCATTTTACAGAGGGGGAAACTGAGGCACATCAAGGTCCAAGAGGCTGGTTGTTCAACAAGTAAGATGCAGAACTTAGGATCTTAACAATGAATGAGAAGAGCTTGGGTTTCGGAGTTGTAGAAACAGAGTGTAAAAGCAGAAGTAAAACCCCCTTCTCTGCTGAGAGTAGCTGAAAAGAAGAATTTCACCCAAGGAAAAGAAAAATTTGTAATCCAAGCAACAGTTTGTTCTGTCAAAATGAGAAGTTTTACTTTTCACCCAGAGATAATATTAACTGCGTAATGTTTGGCTTCTATTACTAACAAAATGATACAGGACATACTTTTCACCCAGAGATAATATTAACTGCGTAATGTTTGGCTTCTGTTACTATAGCTTCTGCTGATGAGTAAACCCCCTCCCACTTAGAAACCCCCTCCTACTTAGAGTTTAGTTGGAAATAGCTGATTGGTTATAGATTCATGATGTATGTAGCCATGATATAAGCTGTATGTGCTATTTTTAAATCAATATTTAAGTCACAAATGCTGTATGCCTTTCAAAACCCTGCTCACTTTGACGCCAGTGCTCAGTTGTTGGAGTCTTCTTTGAGACCCACTCTGGACCGCTGGCCACCAGCTTAAAAGAAATAAACGGCTTCAATTTGAACTTTACTCCTGGTCTCCCTTGATCTCTGTGATTTCTCGCTAATCTGGGATATTACAGAGTCAAACAGATCTGAGCTCGAGTCTGAGCCCCACCACCAGCGACTATAAAACCCTGGGTGTTAGCATCTCTGAGCTTCAGTTTCCCTCATGTACAAAATGAGGCAAGTGGTGCGCATGGATGAGGTCCAAGGAGGAGGTGGGAGGATCGGATGCCACCAGCCATGTGGAATGTCTCGCTCACCCATCCTGGCACGGGCGAGGCCTAGCCTCACTGGCCTGTACTTGGTCTTGTCCCGGGTCCATTGGAGTGCCCCAGTGTACTCCCCACCATGGAGCTCCAAAGGTTCATTCAGTGCTTGAGTTGGAAGACAGCAAGCTGGCCTGTGAGGTAGAAGTGGCCTTTCCCACCAGCTGACTCACGTCTGAGAACCCCAGGCCTCCGTGCTGAGCCAGCGTGAACCTTCCTCGGCTCAGCTTTGAGCACCCTAATGTCACTTCCTGTTGCCACAGGTGGAGTCCAGCCAGAAGCTGCTCGATTGTCATTTCCCCACACACTGTGGCTCATCGACACCTCTGTCATTCCCTCCATTGTTCTCTTACCTGCCCCCCAGGTGGATGGACACTGACTTGCATATCCAAGCTCAGGGGTCATGTCCCTGTGGAAGCCCTCCTCCCTCTCCTCAGAGTAAAGGCTGCACCCTCCTTGGAGGCCCTGCCTACTCTCCCAGATTACTTTAGAAATCCTCTAAGGTTTTATTGCACAGAGATGATCCTGCAGGTATCCCCCTATCGCCAAACTCAATGCTCCTCGTGAACAAAGATGGCCTCTCCTCTCTCTCTCTTGGTCTCTAACATCTAGAATAGCAAATGTTGGCTCAGGGATTTTTAACAATACAATGAGATGGTAAACCTCTCTACGTCTCGAATTCTGAGGGTCATAGATAGGCCACGACGTTGCATTTGTTTAGTTTGGGTTTGGTTTGGCGTTGGTTTTCCCAAGAGCGAGTCCACATTTTCCACAGCTGGTAACTAAAGACAGATGTGGAGTAGGACGAGATCGATTATTACTATTATAAATGGAAGCATCAATAGTCTAGGAATGCTTAAGGCCCATGACTTTAGATGGATACTGAAACTCCTTTACAAAATATTGTAACACCCTTTGCCCTTTAAATTAAAATAGGTAGCATTTGTTATATTATCCTTATATCTTTGTTGTTGTTTTTTTTCCAGTGCTGGCGATTAAACCCAGGGCTCTGCACATGCTAGGCAAGTGCTCTACCACTGAGCTACACCTCCAGCCTTTCATGTCTTTTGGTAGGGCTAAAGTCATTCCTAGCAGTCTTTAAATCTGTAATAATTTTGGGATATGCTGTATCTTTGCATTCAGGGACTTCATAAACATACTACTAACCTGCTTTTTTCTTTCTTTTTTTTTTTGCGGTACTGGGGATTGAACCCAGGGGCATTCTACCTCCAAGCTCCACCCCCAGCCCTATTTTTTTATTCTTTATTTTGAAACAGGGTCTCACTAAGTTGCAGAGGGCCTCACTAAGTAGCTGAGGCTGGCCACGAACCTGTGATCCTCCTGCCTCAGTCTCCCACGTACTGGGATTACAAGCGTGTGCCCGGTTTACTACCCTGCTTTGACTGAGCCCATTCTAAGTACCAGGCCCTGTGCTGCGTATTTTCAATGCATGTCTTATTTAATCCCCAATCACTCCTATGAAAAGCCTCCCTTGCTATCCTTACTTTCAGAGAAGAAAACACAGAGTCAAAAAGATGAGGCCACAGAGCCAGGTACAGTGGTGCACACCTGTAATCCCAGTACTTGGGAAGCTGAGACAAGAGGCTCGCAGGTTCAAGACCAGCCTCAGAAACTTAGTGAAACCCTCAGCAACCTAGTGAGTCTTTGTGAAAAAAAAAAAAGAAAGAAATAAAAAAGGCCGCAGAGTCAGTAACTGAGACATTCAGGGCTCAGACCCAGGGTTATCTGATACCAAAATTAGGCTCTTGATTTCTTGATTTCTAGGCCAAAGAATAAGAATCATTTTAGGTTTTTTTGTTTGTCTGTTTGGGTTTCTTTCTCTCTCTCTCTTTTTTTTGTTTGTCTGTTTGGTTCGTTGTTTTGACTTTGTTTTGTTTGTCCTCCTTAAACTACTTCTTTCTTTCTTTCTTTCTTTCTTTCTTTCTTTCTTTCTTTATTGGTACTGGGGATTGAGTCCAAGGGCTATACCATCAGCCCTATTTTGTTGTTTATTTTGAAACAGGTTCTTGCTAAGTTGCTGAGACTGGCCTTGAACCTGCAATCCTCCCGTCTCAGCCTCCCAAACACTGGGATTACAGGTGTGTGACACCTTGCCCAGATCTCCTTAAACATTTTCTCCCTCTCTCATCTGACTTCCAGGAGCACAGAATATTAACCAGTTGTAGATCATCATGTTTTGCATCATTTTGAGCAGTGTGCCCTGGGGAACCAGCTCTGAAGGGATCAGACGGGGCCCTCACAAGCTGAACTCGCCCTTCAGAGCCAACCCTAGACCCATCCGAGTCCCCAGTGAGCAGCCTGGAGCGGCTCTCAGCTTGTGGGCAGATCTAGAAGAAAAATAATTAGAAAGATTGCTGTCTGCCAGGTGTGGTGGCACACACCTATAATTCCAGTATTTGGGAGGCTGAGACAGGAGACTCATGGGTTCGAGGACAGCCTCCGCAACTTAGTGAGGCCCTCAGCAACTTAGCGAGATCCTGTTTCAAAACTAAAAGATAAAAAGGACTGGGTGTGTAGCTTGGTGGTAGACTGCCCCTGGGTTCAATTCCCAGTACCAAAAAAAAAAAAAAAGAATACATAAAAATAAACAAGTAAGAAAGATCGCAGTCTTACTGGGCCACTTGGATGTGCGAGGCCCTCGTTTTCAGTTCTGGGGCTCCAAACGAGCTTACCAAATTCCATGTGGACTGACTGCAGCCACTGACTTGAGACAGCCAGACCTTCAGGCAAGCACATGCCCAGGGAAATCAAGAGGCTCCAGTCTCAGCCTGTCTCCTTGGACCAGCAGCCTTTGTACAACTACAAGTTAGACATGCTCATTTTGCTAAAAGTGGCCCGTGCCCGTGGGGGAAAATGCCAGCCGCACGGGGACATATGTCATTTTTTTCGCCAAACATTTCTAAACCTATTAACCCTATCTCCTGCCAGCTAACGCTTTTACCAACCTGATGAGAAAGATACTATTGATCCCATTCCACAGAGGAGGAAAGCGAGGTGCAGAGAGGGTGAGCAAATGGCCCAAAACCACGCAGCTAGCGCGAGGCAGAGGTGGACCGCACGCCCGACAGTCTGGCCGTCAAGGCTACTTACCCCTGCCCCGTCCTCACCTCCTGCACAGTTGACCTCCGAGGTAATCACTGGGAACCACAGCCCAGCCCCTACCAGGTCTCCACCCTGGTTGCAACATTAGAATTACCTCAAGTTATCTGCCTCTTACAGGAGATCAAACCGTTCTTTCCAAAGCTGCTGCAATTGTGGGCAGGCCCCAGTCCACCCCCACCCTCGCCCTCCAACTCCAGAGTCCTGCGCAGGGCTGGCTGCTGCAGCTGCGAACAGATCGCTCATGATTTGATTGACAAATAGTGCCAACTAGGTGCCAGACCCTATGCTTATAGCTGGGCTTACAAAGCTGGATCGTAGCCCCTGCCTGCCCAGGGCTCACGTCTGTGCACAGAAACCACCTGGGGAGGCACAGGAGTGAACGGGGACGCTGCGGCTAAGCAGGTGCGGGTCCCCATCATGGGGTCCGCCCTCAGGTAGGGGCTGGACCTGAAAAGCTCCTGGCGATTGGCACGTGGTCAGTGTTTCATGCTGAGGGGAAAAAAGTAGGAGTTAGGGAGGGCAAAAGAGAGGAGAGAGGAGGGAAGTGGGGAGAGGGAGGAAACCAAATAGCAGGTACAAGAGAATGTTGCCAACTCCGATGTGGCGAGAGAGGAAAGGAGGGGTCGGGCATGGAAAGAGCCCAGGATGGAGCCCGAGGATAAACTCACCAGAGTCATGATATACAGGAACATGATATGCATAAGTCTGAACCTGAAAGGCTGTTGCAAGGCAGGGGGGATTTCGGCAGTGAAGAAGTGCTTCAAGACAGCCCAGACAAAGAGGCCCAGCAAAAAGACGGGCAGTCCAACCAAGGCCACCAGCCACAGGATTGCCATGGCCCTGAAGTCACAGGAGCTGCTGTCCTGACCGAGGAGCTTGGGAACCGGTGTGGAGACGACCTGGTGCTGTTATATGGGCTGCCGCCTCCACCCTGCTCTTCGTGAGCTCTGCCTGACACAGTGGCCTGACCTGGACTCAGCTGTCAGCACACGCCAGGCAGTGACAGCCAGAGGAACCGGCTCCCCAAGGGATGCAGGGACCCATCCTGCCTACGGCGGGGAATCCAGGAAATGGGCTCCCCACTGATTAGGAGGGATCATGCTCAGGTGGCATCGCGGCTCCTGGGGACCCGAGGGAGAGGTGTCGCATGGGTTCCGTAGGTCCCCACGGCTGGCCCTTCGATGGCAAAAGAGAAGACACAGCCCCTCTTCCACATCAGCGTCTGCATAGGATGGGAAAAGCACGTCTCGTTCCCAACTCCTTCGACAGCTGCCCTGACCCTTTTTAGATCTCCCAACCAGGCCAAAGGGAGCAGCAGTGTATCCGGGTATTAAGAGGCTCGGCTCGGCCTGCCTGGGTTTAAATGCTGTCTTGTCCACCTACTGACGCTGTGGCCTCAGGCGGGGGCTCTGTCCTGTGTCTCTGTAAGGTGGAGGGACTCTAGTGCCCACCCGGGGAGTGAGGACTCAGAACACAGAAGAGGCCCTGCACGCAGCCAGTGCGGCCCAAGTTTGCTGAGTCCGTTTTCCAAAATGGTTTTCATCATTTCTTTCTCTTTTGCATGAAAACAATGCCGGCAGAAATGATCCCCAAATCAGCCCCTGGCATCATATTCAGACAGGGAATTGGATGCGGGATGAAGCCCAGTTCTGCCTGGAATGGTAGGCATCCTCTTCCCTGGTCCAGGAACATGCAGACCACCTCCAGCCAGTGTTTTCGCTGTTTGTCCAAGCCCTGGTCTGGCTGGAGGCCCACAGGAGGGGCAGAGGCTGTGCGCAGCAGGGCGGGTTCCAGCAGATGGAGTTTGATGTGGGCTATGTACTCAGGGTCTGGAGAAGGTTAGTAGGGAGAGTGTATTGACTATCCCCTTATTTGTTTAATTGTCAAAAAAAAAAAAAAGCCCATAACAGTTGGGCATGATGGCCCACACCTGCAATCCCAGTAAAAAATAAAATTGGGCTGGGGTGTGGCTCAGAGGTAGAATGTCCCGGGTTCACACAGTAACACACAAACACACACACACACACACACACACACACACACACACACACACACAAAAGCACCTAACAAAATTTTCCATCATAGCCATTTTTAAGCATACAGTAGTGTTAAATAAATGCATCTTATTTTACAACAGATAGATGTTTTGCAAAATTGAAACTCTACACCCATGGAAGTCCCCTACCCCCTACCCCCATCCTTGACAACCACCATGCTGAGAGCCAGACTACTTTAGATACCCCCTGGAGGCTCGGCATGGTGGCACATGCCTGTAATCCCAGCGCTTGGGAGGCTGAGACAGGAGGATCGCGGCCAGCCTCGTCGAGACTCTCAGCAACTTAGATACCCCCTGGAAGTGGAATCATGCAGCGTTTGTCTTTCTGTGACTGGATTTCTTCCTTTAGCATATTGTCCTCAAGCTTCATCGATTCTGTGTAGTCTATGACAAGATTTTTTTCCTTTTTTTTTTTTTTTTGCGGTACTGGGGATTGAACCCAGGGGACTTCTACCTCCAGGCTACACCCCCAGCCCTATTTTTTATTCTTTATTTTGAAACAGGGTCTCACTAAGTTGCGGAGGGCCTCACTAAGTAGCTGAGGCTGGCCGCGAACCTGCACTCCTCCTGTCTCAGCCTCCCAAGTACTGGGATTACAAGCGTGCGCCACCACGCCTGGCTCAGACTCTGTTTCTAAATAAAAAATAAAATAGGTCTGAGGGTGTATCTAGGAGATAGAATGTCCCTGGGTTCCATCCCCAGTGCCAAAAAAAAAAAAAAAAGATTTGAAAAAAAGAATTATAAACCAGTACCAAGTGGGATTTTGCATTCTAGGAATGCAAAGTTGGTTTAATCTGCAAAATTTCACTAATACAATATACCATAACATATCAATGGAATGAAGGAGGAAAGCTAGAGGATCATCTCAGCAGATGATGAAAAAGCACTTCCTAAATCCAAACTTCTCTCATGACAAAAACACTCAACAAATTTAAAATAGAAAAGAACTTCCTGATAAAGAACATTTATTAAAACCCCTATCTAAGCTGGGTAGGAGGTGCGCACCTATAATTCCAGTGACTGGGGAGGCCAAAGCAGGAGGATCTCAAGTCCAAGGCCAGCCTAGGCAAGTTAGTGAGGCCATGTCCCAAAACAAAATAAAGCCAGGCATGGAAGTGCACGCCTATAATCCTGATACTTGGGAGGCTGACACAGGAGGATCTCAGGTTTGAGGACAGCCCCAGCAATGTAATGAGACTCTCAGCAACCTAGAGAGACCCTGTTTCAAATTTAAAAAAAGGAGTGGGGGTGGGGGCTTTATTGTAGCTCAGAGGTAGAATGCCCCTGGGTTCAATCCCCAATACAAGTAAGTAAGTAAGTAAGTAAGTAAGTAAATAAATAAATAAATAAATAAATAAATAAATGATGTTTAAAAGGGCTGGGGGTATAGCTGAGGGGTACAATGATTGCTGGCATGCATGAGGGTCTGGGTTCCATCCTCAGTACCACAAAGAAAAAAGAAAACATGTCTACCATCATCCTTAACGGTGTATATTAAGTTTCTTACTGCTGCTGTACCAAATTACTGCAAACAGTGCAGCTTAAACAATATAATCTTATTAACTTACAGTCCTGGAGCCCAAAATGGGTCTCCCTGGGCTAAGACCAAGTTCTCAGCGGGGCTGGTTCCTTCTGGATTTTCCAGGGAATAACCTGTCTCCCTGCCTTTTCCAGTTCCCATGGATCACCCATACTCCCTGGCGCATGGCCCTTGTGATAGTTAATTTCATACGGTAACTTGACTGGACCACAAGGTACCCAGACATTTGGTCCAACATAATTCCGGGTGTTTCTGTGAGCCAATTCCTCGTTTTCTATGATATAGATCTCCTATTGGTTCTGTTTCTCTAAAGAACTCCAACACAGCCCTCTTCCTGTCTCTCCAAAGCCATCTTCAGCCAAATCCATCTCACGCCACCATTTCTACAGTTCTCCTTCTACCTCCCTCTTCCACCCGGAAGGGCCCTGTGACTGCAGTGGGTCCACTGGATGGTCTAGAATAATCTCCGTATTGTAAAGTCAGCTGATAAGCAAACTTAACTTCTTTTTGCCATGTAATATAACATAATCACAAGACCCAGGAAACAGAACATGAACGTCCTGGAGAGCCATTATCCTGCTGGCTACGTGTTGAAAGGCTGGATGTTTCCTCCTTCAGATCAGGAGCAATGGCAGGTCGTTGGTTCCCACCACTTCTGTACAGAAGTGTAATACGGTACACTTCAGTATAATACGGTACCGTATTATACTGAAGGTTCTATCCAGGACAACTGGGCAAAAAGAGCAGACAAAGAAACAAATAGATAGATAAGTAAATAGAAAGTAAGTAAGTAAGTAAATAAATAAATAAATAAATGGCACCCAGATTGAAAAGGATGAAGCAAATTTATTTATATTTGAAGATGATATTATCCCATACATAAACAATCCTAAGGAGTCCACTAAAAAATCTTTTATAAATCTGTTACAGATGTGTTAAACAAGGTTGCAGGATACAAGACCAGTGTGTATAAGTACGACATATCTATGACATATCTTTATACACTAGCAATGAGCAATCTGCAAACGGCATTAAGGAAACAATTCCATTTATCATAACCCCAGAAAAAAAAATAAAATATTTAGGAATAAATGTAGTGAAAGATTTTAAAATGTGTAGTCTGAAAGCTTCAAAACATCATTGAAAGAAATTAAGGAGCTGGGCGTGGTAGTGCACACTTGTAATCCCAGTATTTGGAAGGCTGAGACAGAAGGACCATAGGTTTGCAGCCAACCTCAGCTACTTAGTGAGGCCCTCCGCAACTTAGTGAGACACAGTTTCAAAATAAAGAACAAAAAATAGGGCTGGGGGTGTAACTTGGAGGTAGAATGCCCCTGGGTTCAATTCCCAGTACTGCAAAAAAAAAAAAAGAAAGAAATTAAACAAAACCTAAATGAATGCAGTGACATCCCATGTCTATGGATAGGAAACCTATTATTACAATGGCAATACTTGTCAAGTTGACCTAGAGATTCAATGTAATCTCTACCCACATCCCAGCTGTCTTCTTTTTTTTTTTTATCAAAAATTGACCAGCTGGTACTAGAATTCATGTAAAAGTGCAAGCAATGCAAAATACCAAAACAATCTTGAAAAAGAATGCAGGCCAGGCGTGGTGGCATACACCTGTAACCCCAGTACTTGGGAAGCTGAGACAAGAGGATTGCAGGTTTGAGGACAGCCTCAGCAACTTAGCGAGACTCTAGTTCAAAATAAAAAGGGCTTAGTGTGTAGCTCAGAGGTAGAGTCCCCTGGGTCCAACCTCCCATACAAGGAAGAGGAGGAGGAGGAGGAGGAAGAGGAAGAGGAAGAAAAGGAGAGGAAGAAAGAGGAGTAGGAGGAGGAGGAAGAGGAAGAGGAGACAATTGGGCTTCCCTATTTCAAAACTTACTAAAAGCTTCAGTAATCAAGATAGCATCGTACTGGCATAATAAGGACAGACTTGTGGATGAATGGAACAGAACTGGGAGTCCAGAAATAAACCCTTACACTTATGGTCAGCTGCTTTTTGACAAGGATTCCAAGACAATTCCATGGGGGAAAGGATCACTCGGCCAGAAGTGGCACCAGGACGACTGGACATTGAAGCGCAAACAGGTGAAATCATACCCTTTCCTCACACCACACACAAAGCCTGACTCCAAGTAGCACATGGGTCTCATGCTAAATAAATAAGAGCCAGTCTTTAAAACCTCGAGTTAGGCAAAGCCTTCCTAGGCACATCAAAAGCTTGAAAAAGCTGGGTGTGGTACATACTTATTTACATCAGGCTTGGTTATTGATGTTATTCTTTCTTCAAAACATAACTAAGCCAGGCTTAGTGGCGCATGCCTGTAATCCCAGTACCTGGGAGGCTGAAACATGAGGGTCGCAGGTTTGAGGTCAGCCTCAGAAATTTAGTGGGACTCTCCGAAACTTTAGTGGGATGCTGTTATGCTATTCAAGAAAAAAAAAAAAAAAACAAGCCGGGCATGGTGGCGCAGGCTTGTAATCCCAGTACTTGGGAGGCTGAGACAGGAGGATCACAGATTCAAAGCCAGCCTCAGCAACTTAGTGAGACCCTATTTCCAAATAAGAAATAAAAAATTGGGCTGGGGGTGTGTCTTGGAGGTAGAATGCCTCTGGGTTCAATCCCCAGTTCCAAAAAATTAATAATAATAATAATAATAATAAATAAACAAAAAAGGGCTGAGGGTGTAGCTTGGATGTAATATGCCCCTGGGTTCAATCCCCAGTACTACACACACACACACACACACACACACACACACACAAAGCACAAGAGACAAAAGAAAAATAAACAAATTGAACTTCATCAGAATTAAAAACCCTTATGCTTTACAGGACCATCAAGAAAGTTAAAAGAAAGCCTATGGAATAGGAAAATTTATTTGCATCTCATACTTTTATAAGTGATTTGTATGTAGAATACATAAAGAACTCTTAAAACTGAATAATAAAATATGTGACCCAATATAAAAATGGGCAAACAATCTGAAAATATTCAAACAAGGTACACAAATGCCCACTAAATACATGTCCAACATCATTAGCCATTGTTACGGTTAGATAGAGAATGTCCCCTGAAGAGCTCATGCATTAATGTTCAGAGGTGATATAATTAAGTCATGAGGATTCTAATCTCATCAGTGTGTATGTAAATCCATTGTAATTGATTTACTGCGTGATAACCCAGGCAGGTGGTGTGTGGGTGGAGAAGGTGGGTCCCTGGGGATGTGGCCTTAGGGACTGTGCTCTCTTGTTTTTTCTCTTTGCACTCTTTTGCTTCCAGCCTCCATGATATGAGAACAGAGCCCTTGTTCTCTCCCTCTCTCTGCTTCCTGCCACCATGCCTTGAGCTCCGCAGACCTGGCTGACATGGATTGAACCCTGAAATCTCCAAAAACTGTGAGCAAATATATTCTCCTTCCTCTACGTTGTGTGGTCAGTTGTTGTTTTTGGATTATGGCAGTGAGGATGTTGACTGAAACTGAAATTGGGGGCATCTAAATCAAAGCCACAATGAGATACCATTTCATGCCAATAAGGATGGCTATAAGCAAAAAGATTCTAACAAGTATTGACAAAGATGTAGAGAAATTAGAACTCACATACACTGCTGGTGGGAATATAAAATGGTGCAGCCACGTTCAAAACAGTTTAATGGTCCCTCAAAATATTAAACATAGAGTTACCATTTGACCCAGCAATTCTACTTCTAGATATATACCCAAGAGGAGGGAACACCGATGAAGCCCTCTACCTGAACAGTCATAGTGATGTTACTCCTAAGCCCCAAAGTAGAAACTATCCAAATGCCCATCAACTATTGAATGGAAAAAATGAAGTGTAGTCAATAAAGCCATACAACAAAACACTATTCAGTCATTAAAAAAAAATGAAGTATTGATACACGCTATGACATGGACGAATCGTGAAAACATTACGCTAAGTGGAAGAGAACAATCACACAAGAGACCACATGTTTGTATGATTCTATTCCTATAAAATATTCAGAATAGGGAAATTCATTCAACCAGGAAATATATTAATGGTGGCCTGGAGACAGGTGGTCCACAGGTGCTTAATCATTGGAAAGTAATCCTATCAGCAGAATTATGATGGCTAGAAGCAGAAGTCACAGGTTATTTTCAGCTTCTCCTATACGTTAACTATTGAAAATTTCGAGGCTGGAAGAGGCCTATAAATCCCAGTGACTTGAGAAGCTGAGGCAGGAGATTGAAAGTTTGAGGCCAGACTGGGCAACGGAACAAGACCCTATCTCCAAATAAAAATAAGTGTGTGTATGAAACATATTACAAAGCCTTGATTGTAAAAATATGATAAATATGGGCTTTTTTTGTATTGGGAATAAACCCATGGGCATTCTACCTCCAAACTACACCCCCAGCCCTATTTTATTTTTATTTTGAAATAAGGTCTCAGTAGGTTGCCGAGGCTGGCCTCGAACCTGCAATCCTTCTGTCTCACCCTCCCAAGTACTGGGATTACAGGTGTGCACCACCATACCCAACTAAATTTGGGCTTTTTAATAAATAATGTAAAACCATTTGGAGGCCAGGCATGGTGGCACATGCTTGTAATCCCAGTACTTTGGGAGGCGGAGACTGGAGGATCCAGGTTCGCGGCCAGCCTCAGCTCTCTCTCTCTCTCTCTCTCTCTCTCTTTCTACTTAGTGAGGCCCTCCGCAACCTCGTGAGACCCGGTTTCAAAATAAAGTATAAAAAATAGGGCCGGGGGTGTAGCGTGGAGGTAGAACGCCCCTGGGTTCAATCCCCAGTACCA
>PVJS01036633.1:0-20351 GCA_004027185.1 Glis glis | reverse complement strand
TCTCACGAAGTTGCGGAGGGCCTCACTAAGGAGAGAGAGAGAGAGAGAGAGAGAGAGAGAGAGAGACAGGGAGAGACAGGGAGAGAGCGAGAGCTGAGGCTGGCCGTGAACCTGGATCCTCCGGTCTCCGCCTCCCAAAGTACTGGGATTACAAGCGTGCACCACCACGCCTGACGTTTGTTCTTTATTTTGAAACAAGGTCTCACTAAGTTGCGGAGGGCCTAAGTACCTAAGGCTGGCCACGATCCCAGATCCTCCTGTCTCAGCCTCCCAAGTACCGGGGTTACAAGCGTGCGCCACCACGCCCGGCTGTTTTTTGCTTTGAAACAGGGCCTCACTAAGTTGCTGAGGCTGGGCTTGAACCTGTGATCCTCCTGTCTCGACCTCCTAAGTATTGGGTTCACAGGCGTGTGCCACCACGTCCAGCAGATAGGCAGTTTGATTCAAAGCCTTTGAGCCTCAGCAGGAGGCGAGTGTTCAGGGAGGGAATAGGGCCTTGGGTGAAAACAGTCTGGCTTTGTTACCTAATGATCAATAGCAGATCATGATAAAACGGCACAGAAGAGGTTAGCTCTGAGACTCTTCTCATTTGGTTGCCTGATTGTGATCAGCTCAGGCCATACTTGGGGCCAATAGGTCCACATCTGTTTGTTCAGGCCCTTCCCATCTTGGACAGGAAAAACAGAAATGCGGAGAGAGGCTGAGGCTGGCAGTGAGGGCGGCTCTGAGTGGTGCTGGAAGCCGCAGCTGCCTGTTGAGGCGGCAGGGATGTCAGGCGTGCTGCCTGGGTGCTCTGAACATCCGTGCAGGTGTCCAACTGCGAAGATGGGGTGGGTGCTCAGAATGAGTCCATGGGGCCCAGTGCAGTAGCACATGCCTGTAATCTCTGCACGTGGGAGGCTGAGAAAGGAGGATCACAGGTTTGAGGCCAACCTCAGCAACTTAGTGAGACCTTGTTTCAAAAATACAAAGGGCTGGGGGTGTAGCTCAGAGGAGAATGCCCCTGGTTCAAACGCTAGTACCAACAAAACAGCGTAGGCCATGGGGAGGACTTTCAAGTCCCCAGAGTCTGCCCCAGTGACACTGGGTCTGCCCCAGGCCTGCAATCCCCATTACCTCCCCCCCCACACACACAAATTTTTAAAAACTTTTGTGGTACTGGGGATTGAACCCAGGGCTATTCTACCTCTGAGCTACACCTCCAGCCCTGTTTTATTTTTTTGTGGTACCGGGGATTGAACGCAGGGGCATTCTACCTCCACGCTACACCCCCGGCCCTATTTTTTATACTTTATTTTGAAACCAGGTCTCACGAAGTTGCGGAGGGCCTCACTAGGTAGAGAGAGAGACAGAGAGAGAGCGAGAGGAGAGAGAGAGAGAGAGAGAGAGAGAGAGAGATCGCGCGCGCATGCGCACTGAGGTTGGCCGCGAACCCGGATCCTCCAGTCTCCGCCTCCCAAAGTACTGGGATTACAAGCGTGCGCCACCACGCCCGGCTCCTATTTTATTTTTTATTTGGAAACAGGGTCTCACTAAGTTGCGGAGGGCCTTGCTAAGTTGCTGAGGCTGACCTCAAACCTGCAATCTTCCTGTCTCAGCCTCCCAAGTACTGGGATTACAGGTGTGCGATACCACATTTGGCTCAAAAAAAATTAATAAAGGGCTGGGGGTATAGCTTCGAGGTGGAGTGCCCCTGGATTCAGTCCCTAGTACCAGAAAAAAAAAAATTGTCAAAATGGGTTTTGGAGCATTTGGGATTTCAGATTTTGTGATTAGGGATGCTCAAAAAGTCTATGCAAATATTCCCAAATCCAAAAATCTGCAACATCTAAAACACTTCTGGTAGCTGGGCATGGTGGCGCACACTTGTAATCCCAATACTTGGGAGGCTGAGACAGGAGGATTACAGATTTGTGACCAGCCTCAGCTACTTAGTGAGGCCCTCTGCAACTCAGTGAGACCCGGTTTCAAAATAAAGAATAAAAAATAGGGCTGGGGGTGAAGCTCGGAGATAGAAAGCCCCTGGCTTCAATCCCCAGTACCGCACACACGCACATACACAAAAAAACCACTTCTGGTCCCAAACATTTCCAATAAGGGATGCTTCACCTGTATGCATTTCATCTGCAGTTTTCCTTACAACTTAGAAAACTGAGGTCCTTTGCTATTCTGGGGTTGCAAAGTTCCCGCCGATTTAAAGTTGAAGCAAACTGCTTACAAAGTGCTTGGCAGCCTCCCCTGCCGGGAAATGACTCCGCTTGATTTTTATCCAATCCAGCAGAGGCAGCCAGGCGCCCACACCGGGAACCTGTGGGTTTGCGGGGCCGCTGTCCTGGGAGCAGCCTCGGGACCTTGGCCAGTCTAGCGCCTCCCATCCCACTGGCAGAGGTTTGGGGCAAGTGAGACTTGAGAAGCCCGAGAGAGGCATTGTGAGAACAGATGTCCCGAAAGGGGTTACCCTGGGCAGCCACCTGCTCCCAGTGAGGATAGGAGAGTATCAGCTGCTGCTGTGCTGGCGGGGAGGTGGCTGCCATCTGCAGTGAGCTGGCCCCAGTGCGCTGGGACACAGACGGGCCCTCCGCCAGGGGCGTCCTGTGTGGCGAGGGCCCCCAGGGCCCCGTCTATTCACCTCCCTGACTTTGTGTTTGGAGCGTAACAGACACACCTCATTCGGGCCTTCTCCCTCACCAGCTTTTTGTGGACAAAGACACGATTGTCAACGCAGTTGGGGCATCGCATGACATCCACCTCCTGAAGATTGACAATCGAGAAGACGAGCTGGTGACCAGGATCAACTCCTGGTGCACACAGTTAGTAGACAAGGTGAGTGCAGGCCCATCCCAACAGGCTACCTGCCAGAGAGAGCGGGGACTCTTGCCTAAGGAGCACAGACCATTCTCAGTAGGGAAGGAAACAGAGAAAGAAAGTTATGGGTTATAGAATCCCACCCTGAAGACTCAGGGCTGCCTGGTCAGACACTTGGAAACCCACACGCTTCATCGTTTCTCTAACTCCTTCCTCCAATCTAGAGAGATCAGCCCAACTCTAAGTGAGCCAGGCTCGCAGTGAGGCCCGGAAGCTCCAGCGATTTCAAAGGCCAGTCTTCCCTTCCCGCTAGCTGGCTGCAGTCAAAGACAGTCGTCAGTTTTTTTTTTTTTTTTTTTGGCGGTACTGGGAATTGAACCCAGGGGCGTTCTACCTCCGAGCTACATCCCTGGCCCTATTTTCTATACTTTATTTTGAAACTGGGTCTCACAAAGTTGCGGAGGGCCTCACTAAGTAGCTGAGGCTGGCCTGGATCCTCTGGTCTCTGCCTCCCAAATACTGGGATTACAAGCGTGCGCCACCATGCCCGGCTCCAGTAGTCAGTTTTCTGATTGAAGGCCCTGGGCTCTGGTTTTCCTCCCCAGATTCACAGGGAGGAGAGCATGAGGAACCGCAAGCGGGTGAAGGAGATCAACCAGTACATAGACCACATGCAGAGCGAGCTGGACAACCTGGAATGCGGGGACATCATAGATTAGGTGCGCGACAGCAGGGGTCGCCTCCAACACCCGCCATCGCCCCTGTCCGAGGGAGGAGCTGGGCTCACCTCACCCACCGTCCCAGGGGAGTTACCAGCAATTCCTAACCCATGTGTCTCCTGAAACCATTCTTCTCCTACCCCTGGAAAAAGTTCTAACTATAGAGAAAAATAAAGGATTTATATCACCCTTCCCCTATTCTTTTTGTGTGTGTATGGTACTAGGGATTGAACCCAGGGGCCTTCTACCTCTGAGCTACACCCCCAGCCCTGTTTTATTTTTTATTTTGAAACAGGATCTCGCTAAGTTGCTGAGGCTGGCTGTGAACCTATGATCTTCTTATCTCAGCCTCCCAATACTGGGATTATAGGTGTGCACCACCACACCTGGTTACGTTTTCCCTATTCTTAAAAAAAAAAAAAGAGTTAGGCATGGGGGGTACACACCTGTAATTCCAGTATTTGAGAGGCAGAGACAGGAGGATTGCAGGTTCTAGGCCAGCCTTAGCAGTTTAGCGAGATCTTCAGCAACCTAGCAAGACCCCGTTTCAAAAATGAAAAATAGAAAGGGCTGGGAATGTGGCTCGGACGTAGAATGCTCCTGAGTTCAGTCCCCACCCCCCCACAAAAAAGAGAGAGAAAAGGTATCTTTGGGCTCAGTTTTACAGGGTGCCACCCAGGGCCGCTGAGCCCATGGCAGGCAGCACGTCATAGCAGCAGGGTGCATTGGAGCAAACCTGCCCCTCAGGCCAGAATCCAAGAGAGGGCGGAGGGCTGGGTCCCACAGTCCCTTGGAGGGCACACCTCTACTGACCCTGCCCTTCCGCTAGGCCACACTTCCTAACGGCTCTACCACCTCTCAGGAGCACCACCCTGGGGCCAAGCCTTCACACAGGCCTTTGGGGGACACTCCCAGTTCACACTAAAGCACACGCATGGTCAGGTGACCTTGCCAGGAGTGCCAGGGTTGTGTGTGTGTGTGTGTGTGTGTGTGTGTATGTGTGTGTGTGTAGTGCTGGGAGGGAACCCAGGGGCCTTCTACCTCCAAGCTGCACCCCCAGCTCTATTTTATTTATTTATCATGGTACTGGGGATGGAACCCAGGGACCTTCTACCTCCAGGCTACACCCCCAGCCCTATTTTATTTTTTATTTGGAAACAGGGTCTCACTAAGTTGCTGAGGCTGGCTTTGAACCTGCGATCCTCCCATCTCGGTCTCCCAAGTACTGGGATTACAGGCATGCACTACCACACCCAGTGTGGCCAGGGTTTTTAATCCAGAAACAACCTAGTCTCTATTTTCTCTTTTGTGATGCTGGGGATTGAACCCAGGGGAATTCTACCTCCGAGTTACACCCCCAGCCCTATTTTTTATTCTTTATTTTGAAACAGGGTCTCGCTAAGTTGCGGAGGGCCTAAGTAGCTGAGACTGGCCACGAACCCGGACCCTCCGGTCTCAGCCTCCTAAGTACTGGGATTACAAGCGTGTGCCACCACGCCTGGCAACCCCAGCCCTTTTTATATTTTTCTATTTGGAAAAAGAGCCTCCCTAAGTTGCTGACGTTGGTTTCAAACCTGCGATTCTCCTGTCTCAGCCTCCCAAGTGCTGGGATTACAGGTGTGTGCCACCATGCCTAGTTTATAGTTTCTATTTTCAAGAGTAACTAATTTTTTCTAGAACAGTAGGAACAAACAGAACCAAGAAGGACTCACTTTCAAAAAATAGTTTGATGAAAACGAGGGGAAATAAAGCCTTCGGGCGAGGGCTGAAGACACAAATAGAGCTGTCTGTCGGTGACGTGATTGTTTCCCCAGCGCCAAGTTCCAACCACGGGCAGCAGATATCGAAATGTGCCACGGGAGATAAGCCGTTCGACCTTGGTGACGAAACCCAGACAAAACAAGAATGGAGAAAGGCGGAGACGTAAATGAAAACGGAGCTTGACGTGCTTCCAGGGAGGAGACATTTTTAATAAAGTCAGGGTCAAGAGAAAGTCACTGTACAGCTCGCCCCTCACTCGCTGCTGGCCGGGCCGACTTCCCGACAGCCACATTGCATCTCCGGCGTCTCGAGGCGATGCCGAGCGGCCTGGGGAGCCCCACAGGTCCAGGACGCCTCGCTCAGTCCCGCAGGAGCTTGTGCTTCACCGTGCTGCTTTCCGAGCAGAGGTGCACGAAGAGGGTGCCGGCAGCCGTGCGGGCCCGCAGCTCCTGCAGCTCGTAGTCATGGGCCCACTCGACATTGCCCCACTTCTGGATCTGAGGGGAGGACAAGATAGGGCACGGGGCGAGTTAGCTGGCCTGGTGGCCCGCTGACCAGGGCCACATTCCGTTCCCATCACTGGGCTGAAGGCAGTAGGCTCTGATCTTACCCAAACAGGTGAGGCACGCGTGGGGGGCAGCTGGTGAGAACCCCCAAGTAAGCCAGGTGTGGTGGTACATGCCTGTAATCCCAGCTACTCGGGAGGCTGAGGCAGGAGGATTGCAAATTCAAGGCCAGCCTCAGCAACTTAGCAAGACTGTCTCAAAATAAAATTTAAAAAAAAGGGCCAGGGATGTAGCTCAGTGGTAGGTCCCTGGGTTCAGTCCCAAGTACTAGAACAGAAAAGAACAGCCAGATGGCCAGGGCACGACCCCTGCTCTGGGGCATGGAGGGTCTGCAGGGGGTATGCCCAGGCCCAGGGCCACTGGTTGCCCACTGCTAGACGGGCTGGCCACATGTCCCTAGCTGGGTGTGGTGGCTCAAGCCTGTGACTCCAGTACTTGGGAGGCTGAGACAGGTGAATCGTAGGTTCGCAACCAGCCTCAGCAACTTAGTGAGACCCTGTTTCAAAAGAAAAATAAAAAGGGATGGGGGTGTAGCCTGGTGGTAGAACGTCTAGGGTTCAATCCACAGTAACTAACACAAACACACACACACACACACACACACACACGCGCGCGCGCGCGCGCGCGCGTGTGTCCCTGAGGCAGCCTGACTCATGTGCTATCCCTTATCCCACACTCTTCCTTCTAGAACGCCAGCGTGAGGCAGCCTGCAAACTGTCATCCTCTTTTTCTTTTCCTTTTTCTGCATGTGTGGTGCTGGGGATTGAACCCAGGGCTTGGTGCATGCTAGGCAAGCACTCTACTTCATCCTCTCCGAGCTGCGGCACCGTGCAGGGCTGCAAGTGCTCTCCATGTGAGTGGCATAAATAAATCAAGCAAGGCCGCCCGTGGTGTGGGTCTGACTCCTGGGGGAGCGGCAGCCCTACAGAGGCCTCTGTTCTGCACATTCTCTCCAGGACACTGAAAACAAGAGGGCGGACCCCCCAGACGCCGGTGTAACTCCAACCAGACCCTGCCACCCCGCCCTGGCAGGGGCCCAGCCACCCCGCTCACACAGCTCAGACTCTGCCAGGCCACGTGAGCTATCTGCATTTCTGGCTGCCTGGTCTCAGTTGGCACAACTGCAATAGGTTAGTGAAGGGTGATTCTGTTTTGTTGTGGTGCTGGGCATTGAACCCAGGGATATCCTACCTCTGAGCTACACCTCCAACCCTATTTTAGTTTTTAATTTGAAACAGGGTCTTGCTAAGTTGCAGAGGGCCTCACTAAGTTGTTGAGGCTGTTCTTGAACCTGCCATCCTCCTGTCTCAGCCTCCCAAGTACTGAAACGACAGGCATGTGCCACCACACCCAGCTGTGAAAGACGTTTTTACCTTCTGTTCATACCATCACATCCATAATCCAGGTTATTCCTCATTTTGTGCAGGATCCAAACCAAGGTTCAGAGGATGATACCCTGGCTCGGCCCGGAGGTAAAAAGCAGAGTGCAGATGGGAAGCCAGGTTTCCTGGCTCCCCACCAGCCTCACAACCCCCAAAGGTCACACTCTTCCCATGAAATCGGCTGTGAGATCAGAGAATAGCAAGCCTCCTCTGCTGCACAGAAACAGCTTTTTCCCTGGCATTTTTCCGAGCAGAAGATTAAACATTCCAAAAAGGTTTTCATCATACTAGGAACCGACTCATAATAGCAATTAACCTTCTGAGGTTGGAGGAATAACAACATCATCAAAAACAAAAAGACCGCAAGGACCACCATCATTTCCATTGTTGAAAAATGCAAGCCACGGCACAGCAAAACCTTAATTCTGAGCCCAGTAAATCAAAACTTGTGTACAACCCATGCTCCTCTGCTGGCCAGATGAAGTGTCAGGGCACAAACACTAGGTTGACTTGGGAGTGCAAAAGGCTCCTCCGTCCTCTGAGCGGGGCCTGTTCTGCAGGGTCAGTCAGGCCCTGACGGCTTCATCTGCCTGTGAACTTCCCAGTGCAGAGTGGGAACTGAAGGATTTGGTCCCAGAGTCACTCAGATCTGGCTTCGAACCCTGGCTAGAGCATTTTCCAGAGGTGTGAACTCATGCTTTAGTCTTCCCATATATATATTTTTTTTCAGTACTAACGATTGAACCCAGGGGCATTCTACCTCCTAGCTCCACCCCCAGCCCTATTTTTTTATTCTTTATTTTGAAATAGGGTCTCACTGAGTTGCAGAGGGCCTCACTAAGTAGCTGAGGCTGGTCGCGAACCTGGGATCCTCCTGTCAGCCTCCCAAGTACTGGGATTACAAGCGAGCGCCACCACACCCGGCTTAGTTTTCCCATATTTAAAGTGAGGATAAGCACAGCTCCACTTGGTCAGACTATCGAGAAGGGAAGGGAAGGGGGTCAGGGGAGTGTTGAGCACTTTTTCAATGTTGTTTTCAGTGCTAGGGATGGAACCTCAGGCTCCAAGCATGCCAGGCAAGCGCTAATCATTGAGCAACACCCCCAGCCCAGCAATACATTTACTGTTCCTTAGTTTTGGTTTCTGTATGTACGTGAAAATAATAAAGGTCAGCTGAGTGCAGTGGTGCACACCTGTAATCCCAGTATTTGGGAAGTTGAGACAGGACTGCATGTTCGAGGCCAGCCTCAGCAACTTAGCAAGACCCTTTGCAACCTAGCAAGACCCTGTTTCAAAATAAAAAAAAAAGGGGCTGGGGTTGTAGCTCAATTCCCCTGGGCACAATCCCCATTACCAAAAAAGAAGAAGGAAAAGGAAGAGGAAGATAAAAAGAAGGAGGAAGAGGAGCATGAGCCCTTCTTTGTCTTAGCCAGGTGTGGTGGTGCATGCCTGTAATCCCAGTACTCAGGAGGCTGAGACAGGAGGATCACAGGTTTGAGGCCAGCCTGGACAACTTAGTGAGGTCCTCAGAAAACTTAGCAAGACCCTGTTTCAAAATAAAAAATAAAACAGGGCTGGGGGCAGGGTATAGTTCAGAGGTAGAATATGTCCACAGGTTCCAACCCCAATACCAAAAAAAAAAAGACAGCTTGGCCACCTCCCCCGCAGGGCAAAGCAGCACCTCACCTGGTACTCCTCCTCCAGGCGGGACAGCAGCACGGCCTGCTCCACCGTCAGGTGCAGGTCAATCAGGCCCAACGTCAGCACCATGGACTTGAGCTGGGCCACTACAAACTCAATCCCTGAGGGGACACAAGCGAGTCGGGACCGAAGCAGAGCAGCCGCAGCAGTTGTAGCAACCTAGCCCCTTGAGCCCTTGCAGCCCTCAGAGAGGAGTGGCCCCAAGGCAGAGGGCGGGGCACTTGTCATGGGACACCCAGGGCTTCTGAAAGAGCATGCTGCTTTCCTTGGATGGCCTGCCTCTGTGTGTGCGGACCTGAACCTGGCCAACCAGACTCTCCCCCAGCCCCGGCCAGTGATTGGTTCACAGATGGGCATATGACTGGAGCCAGGCCAATGAGACTTGACCTTGAGCCTTTTTCTGCTGGAAGGTGTGAGCCAGGCAGCCTCTGTGCTCAGAGCACCCCAGGGGGTAGAGCCCACCCGCACCCAGCCACCACTGGGCCCACGAAGCGCGTGCAGACCTTGTAGGGCCCACATGTTGTAAGACGCCAGGTGGCTGGCGAGCACCTCCCGCGTCTTAGCAGGGATGCTGGGTCCCATTATGCTGGTGGAGGAGCCGATCTCGATGCCGTACCTGAAAGGAAAAGGCTTCAGCAAGTCCCTGGCACGCTGTGTCCCAAAAGCGGCCCAGCTTCTGACTAGAAACAAAGGCCTAAACTGTGGAGCGGCTGTGCCCCTCACGGCATGCGGCCGAGGGGCTTAGTCTTGGGGACTCTGGGAGCAACTGCTACTGCATGCCCTCTTGACCTAACTCACTTGCCTGGAACTCCTTCAGAAGTGCAGGTAACTTGCTTTTTTAATCTTTTAGCCACGTGTGGTGGCGCATGCCTATAATTCAATACTTGGGAGGCTGAGACAGGAGGATCGCAGGTTCATGGCCAGCCTTAGCTACTTAGTAAGGCCCTCCGCAATTTAGCAAGACCCTGTTTCAAAATAAAAAATAGAGCTGGGCCCTATAGCTCAGAAGTAGAATGCCCCTTGGTTCAATCCCCAGTACTACAAATAAATAAATAAATAAATAAATAAATAAATAAATAAATAGGGCTAGGGATGTAGCTTGAAGGTAGAATGCCTCTGGATTCAATCCCCAGTAAACACACATACACACACACACACACACACACACTTTATTTATTTATTTATTTTCATGGTACGGGATGGAACCCAGGGGCCTTCTACCTCCAGCCCTATTTTATTCTTTATTTTAAAACAGGGTCTCACTAAGTTGCAGAGGGCCTTACTAAGTAGCTGAGGCTGGCCGCAAATCTGCAATTCTCCCGTCTCAGCCTCCCGAGTACAGGGATTAGAAGCGTGCACCACCACGCCCAGCTACACACACACTTCTAAAGTTCTTCACATTTGAGGCCATAAAAGATTGCTTTTAAATATGTTTTCTTGCCAGGTATGGTGGCACACACTTGTAATCCCAGTACTCAGGAGGCTGAGACAGGAGGATCACAGGTTCGAAGCCAGCTTCAGCAACTTAGTGAGGCCCTCTGCAACTTAGTGAGACCCTGTTTCCAAATAAGAAATTAAATTGGGCCAGGGGTATAACTTGGAGGTAGAATGCCTCTGGGTTCAATCCTCGGTACCAAAAAAGCAAAAAGAATAAAGGTGCAGTGGTACAGGCCTATAATCCCAATACATGGGAGGCTGAGATAGGAGGATCACAGATTCAAAGCTAGCCTCAGCAATTTAGCAAAACCCTGTTACAAAATAAAAAATAAACAGGGCTGTGGGTATAGGTCAGAATGAACCCAGGTATAGCCCCTGGGTTCAAGACCCAGTAACAACAACAACAACAACAACAACAACAACAACAAAATATATATATATATTTTGCTTGAACCCAGGGGCATTCTACCTCTGAGCTACACCCCCACCCCTATTTTTTATTTTTATTTATTTATTTTATTTATTTATTTTTTGCAGTACTGGGGATTGAACCCAGGGGCATTCTACCTCTGAGCTACACCCCCACCCCTATTTTTTATTTTTATTTATTTATTTATTTTATTTATTTATTTATTTATTTTTTGCGGTACTGGGGATTGAACCCAGGGGCATTCTACCTCTGAGCTACACCCCAGCACTATTTTTTATTCTTTATTTTATTTATTTATTTATTTTTATTTATTTATTTATTTTTGAGGTACCGGGGATTGAACCCAGGGGCGTTCTACCTCTGCGCTATACCCCCTGCCCTACTTTTTAATACTTTATTTTGAAACTGGGTCTCACGAAGTTGCGGAGGACCTCACTAGGTAGAGAGAGAGAGAGACAGGGAGAGACAGGGAGAGAGAGAGAGAGAGCTGAGGCTGGCCGCGAACCGGATCCTCCGGTCTCCGCTCCGGTCTCCGCCTCCCAAAGTACTGGGATTACAAGCATACGCCACCACGCCCGGCTTTTATTCTTTATTTTGAAATAGGGTCTCACTAAGTTGCGGAGGATCTAAGTAGCTGAGACTGGCCGCAAATCCAGATCCTCCTGTCTCAGCCTCCCAAGTACTGGGATTACAAGCATGCGCCACCATGCCCAGCTATTTTTATTTTCTTTTAAACAGGGTCTTGCTAATTGCTGAGGTTAGCCTCAAACCTATGATCCTCCTGTCTTGGCCTCCCAAATAATGGGATTACGGGTGTGCACCATTGCGCCTGGCAACGAGATCCTGTTTCAAAATATAAAATAAAAAGAGCTGGGGGAGTCAGGCATGGTGGCGCACACCTGTAATCCCAGTACTTGAGAGGACTGCAGGTTCGCGGCCAGCCTCAGCAACTTAGCAACTTAGGGGTGTAGCTTGGAGGTAGAATGTCCCTGGATTCCATCCCTAGTACCACATACAAAAAAAAAAAAAAGGGGCTGGGAGAGTAGCTCAGTGGTAGAGCACCCCTGGCTTCCATCCCTGGTAACACACACACACACTCTCTCGCACGCGCTCTCTCTCCAGATAAGCTTACGAATACTGTGGACAAGGCAGGGCCATGAATGCCCGCCCTTCACATTCCCCTTAGAAAGAAATGGAATTTATTTTGCCACCACATCAATAGTCTGTTCAATTTTGCACTCAAGAATCTTCCTGTCAAGGAAAAATATCGGGCATCATCGATTCCTAGAAACCACACACATCCACAGGATGTTACCTGTAATACTGCAGACAGCTACCCTGACTTCTCTCTGTCTGACACGCTATTTTGTGATTTTATCTAATAGTACAGTAATTGTGGCAAAAATAAAAATAACTGCCAAAATTTGCACACATACTGTGTGCTATGCAGGATGCTAGGTGCTACATCTATCAATTCAGTAGGAATGATTAGCCCCATTTACAGACAAGGAAACCGAAGCTCAGAGCGGTCAAGTCACTAGCTCAAAGTCACAAAGCTACCAGAGGCAGAGCTCGACTCCAACCAACACTGCTGCTCTGGCCCTCAGCAGGAAGGGGCCCGGCCTCTGCTTCCCTGCGCTCAGAGCAGCGTGCACAGTAGCAGGTGCTCCGCACCCGGTGGGTGATTAAATGAACTGGAGAAACATTTTTTCCCAACGCGACCCTATCCCAGACATCTGAAGGAGCCAAGTCCCAAGCGCGCTCTGAACTCAGAAAGCAGGTTAGCTAAGGGCTTGGGTGGCCGGGACCCTGGCCACACGCGACCCGCCACGGGGCCAGCCCCGCGTGCTCTGCAGGGCTGCGCATCTTACCTTTTCTCGGCCCATTCTATGACTGGATCCCATTCGTTCTTTTGGAGTTCCACTAACGTCTCTGGCTCTTCCACCCTGTAGCTAATTCATTGTAAAAATCACCTTCATTACTAGAAAAGTACAATTCCTTCATTCAGTGAGAGGAAAGGAAAAGCAGAAAGGGTAAGGGCAAAAGCTTCCCCACCACCAACCCGGCGCCCGGCTGGTCCCCTCCAGCAGTGGCTCTCAGTGTGGTGGCCTTGGGGCCTGTGGCACCGGCCTGACCTGGGCACTGACCACGCACATTTTCAGGCCGTATCCCACGCCTGCCAAGACCACAGCCTCCGGGGCATCTGCATCCTGACAACCTTCCGGGGGAGTCTAGTGTGAGCCCGAGTTTGTGAACCACTGCCCTAAACGCCCCAGAGCTCTGACAGGTCCAGGCTGCAGCACCACGCGAGTGCCCCTGGAAAGCAGATGCCACCTAATGACCCACCGGGCTCCACAGCTGCCAGATCCGGACACTGTCAGCAGGTCAGAACAGCACCACTGTCCCCGCCCCCCGAGACACCATGCTCCCGGCCACAGGCCACGTGGCCTGTTCACACCGCAGAAGCCCACCCACCTCTTGGCTCGATGCCCAATCGGAGGTGGCCAACCTGAAGCCAGGCTGCGCCACTTGTTTTCACCAAGAGATACAGAGACGAGTCAGGTGAGTGGAAACAAGCTGCAAAGCCTCATGGGATGGGAACTCAAGGGGGCACTGAGCTGGGCTGTTGCGGGGGCAAATGGGTAGACAGACTTTCCTCCCCCATCCTACCCTCGATGGGCAGAAGGGGAGGGAAGAAAGCTGGCATCCCATCTTCTACTTTCTTCCCCCGTGGTCCAACCTTCCTTCATTTCCTATCAAGATCACTGGAGTTTTCAAGAAACCCTTTTTTGCCTGAGCTAGGTTGAAAAGATTTCTGCCCGCCCCCTGAAAGCAAGGAATCCCCTCGCACAACTGGAGTGGGCTTTCCAACTCCAAGCTCAAAGTCAGCACTGTGAAGCCAGGAGCAGAGGTGCACGCCTGTGATTCCAGTACCCGGGAGGCTTAGACAAGAGGATCCCAGGTTCGAGATCAGCCTCAGCAATTTAGCGACCCCGTTTCAAAATAAAAAAAAAAAATGAAAAGGGCTGGGGGTGTAGCTCGGAGGTAGAATGCCCCTGGGTTCAATCCCCAGTACCACAAAAAAAAGGAGTTGGCACGTGGGCCACCCCTTCCAGAGCACCCCTTCCTGGACCACCTTTCTACGTCATCGCTGAGATGACGCAGGATCCTGGAGCACTGGGGCCAGCAGGCATGGTGCTGCTCAACCACTCAGTTGTTTCTTCAATGTCCCTTCCATGTCACTGACTGATTAGCCAAAGAACAGAGACATGAGGGGTGAATTCAGAGGTGGAGGAGCCAGCTCCTGTCACCCTGTGTAAGGGCAGGGATGCCCAGCTGAGAACCTACTACTGATGAGAAGTCAGGGTTGGGGGGCCTGCTGGGAGCTGGCAAGTGAACCCCTTGGTCCTGGAGCCTGCGAAGAGCTGTGTGCACCTCTACCCCAGCCTACCCAGCCCAGGGAGCACCTGTGCTCTGGTGGCCTGCGATGTCCTCCTCCTAGGAGTGTGTGTGTGTGTGTGTGTGTGTGAGTGTGTGCGTGTGTGTGTGTGTGTGGCACACTGGGGATTGGATCCAGGGGCATTCTACCTCTGAGGTACACACGCAGCCCTTTTTAATTTTTGTTTTGAAACAGGGTCTCGCAAGGTTGCTAAAGTCTCACTGCATTGCTGAAGCTGGCCTCGAACCTACAATCCTCCTCAGCCTCCCAAATACTGGGATTAGAGGTGTGCGCCGGCATGCCTGGCCTCCTAAGGCTCTGCAGAGCATCGAAGGGCTGATGTCAAGAAGGCTGCCTCCTCACCTCATGAGGGCCCCGGAAAGGGCCTGTCTCTTCTCCCACCCAGAACTCTCTGGGCAAACGAGGCCAAACAGCCCAAGGGACCTGCCGAGCTCCAGGGGACTGCTCATCTAAATGTCAATTACCAGATGGTGTCAGTGTCCAGAAACTTCACAGCCGCCCGGATCAGCTGGTCCTTGGTGCGCTGGGTTGGGTTGTCCAAGGACGTGTTGCACAGCGTGGTCTGAATCAAAAACAGAAGGCACCTCGTCACCACCTGCAGGGTCCAGGCTAAAGCCCTGCTTTCCTGAGGATCCTGCAGCTGACACGACGGGGGTGACAACCACACAGCGCCACAGCGAAGCCCTGGACTTGAGGAGTTTTCAGAGCCTGGCAGCAGCAGGTCTACGGACAGCGTCCGACAGCCAGGCTCTGAGCTCGAAGCTCCGTGTGAGCTCTGGGCTCACAGCACTCCCCAAGGTCTCATCCTCTTTACTAACAGGCTGTGCCGGGTCTAATTGAATCCTCACAACAATTTGGAGCAGGTATTATTACAATGCCCATTTCAGAAATGTGAAAACTGAGCTGGGCGTGGTGGCACACGCTTGTCATCCCAGTACTTGGGAGGCTGAGATTGGAGGATCCAGGTTCGCGGCCAGCCTCAGCTACTTAGTGAGGCCCTCCGTAACTTAGTGAGACCCTGTTTCAAAATAAGGAATAAAAAATAGGGCTGGGGGTGTAGCTCGGAGGTAGAATGCCCCTGGGTTCCATTCCCAGTACCACAAAAAAAAAAAAAATGAGAGCAAGAGAATGAAAAAAGAGAATGAAAAAAAAAGAGAATGAAAAAAGAGAAAGCAAGGAAACAAGTCACCCAAACTGGGATCAAGATTACTTGTCCAGATATGTTTTGTCAACAATAGGTTTCTGAAGGAAAAAAAAAAGGTTTCTGGCTGGGCACAGTGGCACAGGCCTGTACCCAGGTCCTCGGGAGGCTGAGGCAGGAAGACTGGAGGTTCGAGGTCAGCCTGGGCAACTTAGTCAGATCCCGTCTCAAAAAATAAAAAGAGAAGGGGCCAGGCATGGTGACACATGCCTGTAATCCCAGTACTTGGGAGGCTAAGACAGGAAGATTACAGGTTTGAGGCCAGCCTCAACAATTTAGTAAGACCCTCAGCAACTTAGTGAGACCATGTTTCAAAATAAAATATAAAAAGGGGTGGGGGTATGCTGGGCATGGTGGCACACGCTTGTAATCCCAGTACTTGGGAGGCTGAGACAGGAGGATCGCAGGTTCAAGACCAGGCTCAGCAACTTAGCAACACCCTGTTTCAAAATAAAAATAAAATAGGGCTGGGGGTGTAGCTCAGAGGTAGAATGGCCCTGGGTTCAATCCCAGTACTGAAAAAACAGAACAAGGGGTTTCTCAGGTTACTCTGTTCGTTTGTAGCCTCAATCACCCTAATTTCATCAGAGAGTCAAGGAGCTGGCGGCACCGCATCGGGCTGTGACACGCAAGGATGCCCACCGGGGTCCATGTGTCAGGTTGAGCACAGCAATGACCACAACGTGAGCCACTAATTCATTGTGACTGAGTGCCCACCCTGCTTCAGGGACCACGCCAAGGGTTTTCTTTCTTTTGTGGTACCAGGGGTGTTCTATCTCTGAGCTACACACAGCCCATTTTCCTCTTTATTTAATAGGGTCTCGCTAAGTTGCTGAGGCTGGCCTTGAATCTGCCATCCTCCTGTCTCAGCCTCCCAAGTACTGGGAGTACAGGTGTGTGCCACCACACCGTTTTTTTTTTTTTTTTGCAATATTGGGAATTGAACCCAGGGGGATACTATCTCTGAGCTATACCCCGAAGCCTTTTAATTTTTTATTTTGAGACAGGGTCTTGCTAAGTTACGGCATGCTGGCCTCGAACCTGTGATCCTCCTGTCTCAGCCTCAATGCTGAGGGTCTTCTATGCCTCGTCTCATCCCAATTCTGATCACAGCTGCATGGGTTGGGTCCTGCAGACTCATCTTCTACAGATGGGGGACAGGGGGCTCTGAAAGGGGCAGCGACTTGCCCACGGTCACAGTGTGGAGGCTGCAGGGCTGAGCCTGCCCTCCTGACACCCAGTGCCTCAGGGAGCCACCTGTGTGGGGCGGGGGCTGGCTCCACAGGGAGTCTTCCTCACCTACCTACCTGCCTCCTGGGCTCCTGCACCCAACCAGTATTTACTGGGCGCCACCTAAACTTCCCACTAGGGCTGGAGATTAAAACAGACATGGTCCCTGCCCTTCTTTTGCTCACCAGGCAGTGGATGAGACAGATAACAAAAGTGCAAACAAAAAATGGGCCCTTACAAATTGTCTAAGTGCCGATGGAACAAATGACCAGCGGCTGTAATAGGAAATGAGAGAGCTGGGCAGTCGGCAGAGGTGACCTCCGTCCTGAACAGAGGAGGAACCCACCACCCAGAACGGTGTTCCAAGCAGAGGAAACCACAGGTGCCCCGGCCGGTCAGGGAAAGAGCTCTGCTCGCTCAGCGACTGCCCGGAGGTGCATGCGGCTGCAGCCCAGGCCGACAGGGGCTCCCCGCCCCCAGAGCTCTGTTGCAATTTGGAAAGGAGTCTAAATTTTTGCCAGGCAGCCGAGGAAGGCCCCTGGCAGGTAGCAGGGTGTAAGCCTGCGCTGTGATCTCGTTACCAGGTGCATGGTGTAGAACTTGATGGTATCCTGCTGGGAGTCCCATTCAGTGGCCACGGCGATAGCCAGCGCCTCGCTGGGGACGGTAAAGAGCTTGGCTTGGGGAGTTTTCAGCTTCCTGTGGTCCAGGTTTATCTCAAAGCCACCTTGGAAGATCAAATGAAAAACTCTCAGGGACTGTGAAGTGGAATCGAGTGACCGCTCCTATATTTAGCCGCTTGAACCGATGCAGACAAAGACGACTCTCAGTCCCTCACAGAGACATATCTGACAAGAGCGCGCAGGATAATCTCGCCACCGAACCAGCTGGAGATGAAAAATGGCTCCAACCATTCACAAAAAAAAAGGAGGCAGTCAAAATTTCAGACACTCACCTTCACCCTGCGTGATGCTGACATTCTGATAAAACCTCTTCCTTTCTGTAAGAAAGATTTTTCAGAAGGGGGGTTAAAATAACGTCAAGAGGCTCAGAAGGCGACAAGACCAGCTCGCACCATTACTGCTAATGCTGATTGATTGGCTTGATTTTCATATCACCATTCAAGGTCTGCCCTGCTCTGCGGTGTAATCAACGGCTCCTGATTAAAGCCGGGGGAGGGGAGCATGCGCTCTCCAGGGATGAGGGAGGAACAGGACATGCTGGTCTTGCCTCCCGCCAGTCCCCAAGCCCAAGGGCACATCTGATCAAAGGCACTCCAGAGCTGCAGACTGTGTGACCTGACAGATTTCCAACACCTCCTGCTTTAATAACTACACAGGCCCAGCACCCCCACCCTGTGCTGCCCCAGGCCAGCACAAGGTGCCCAAATCTGAAGTTGGTATCGGAATGGGGTAGAGCTAGAGACTTCTTCAGGCAAGACTAATGTCTCTAAGAAGGGGTGAGTGGGGCCAGATGTGGTGGTGCACACCTGTAATCCCAGTACTTGGGAGGCTGGGACAGGAGGATCATAGGTTCCAGGCCAGTCTCATAAGCAACTTAGCAAGACACTGTTTCAAACTAAAATAGGGCTGGGGTGTAGCTCAGAGGAAGAACGTCTCTGGGTTCTACCCCATTACCAAACGCACACACACACAAAGAAGGGGCAAGTGGGAATCTCACATGTGTGTGTACACATGTGTGTGTGAGCGGTACACAGGCAGAAAGTAAAGCTCCCAGGAGCATTTCCCATCCTCTCTCTCCAATTAATTAACCTAATTAACCAACTTGCTTGTGTATTCAACAGGAACTCCAAACATTTCCTTCAAGAACAGGAAAAATCTGTGCCCTGTGTTTTCATTAAACACGAAAATTCCAGAGAATTTGGTGTGTGTGCATGGTAGGGGGAAGTGGTATCTGATTTTACTCTAAACATATTATTTTTGTTTTCCATATCATATCAGTTATTTGTGTAAAGTTCATTTGCCATCATTAATGCTTAACTACAGAGGACCCCAAATTGCATTTCCACGGTTCCATTTAGTAAACTAAGGCCCAAAGTGTTTTCCCACCAAACGATTTGTTACATTTATTTATTTATTTATTTTTGCAGTACTGAGGATTGAACCCAGGGGCATTCAACCTCTGAGCTACACCCCCAGCCCTATTTTTTATTCTTTATTTGGAAACAGGGTCTCACTAAGTTGCAGGGAGCCTCACTAAGTAGCTGAGGCTGGCCACAAACCCGGATCCTCTGGTCTCAGCCTCCCAAGTACTGGGATTACACCTGTGCGCCACCACACGATTTGAATCCCCATTATATGCCAGGCACTATTCTAGGCACTTGGGATACAATAATGAATGGAACAGGTAAAAACCCCTGCCAGGTATGGTGGCACATGCCTGTAATCCCAGTACTTGGGAGGCTGAGACAGGAGGATTGCAGGTTCAAGGCCAGCCTCAGCAATTTAGTGAGACCCTCGGCAACTTAGCGAGACCCTGTTTCCAAATAAAAAATAAAAAGGGTTCGGGGTATAGCTCAGAGGTAGACTGCCTCCCCTTCCCCGGGTTCAATCCCCACTACAAAACATAAAACATTGTCTCTGTGGAGTTTAAACAGTAAAAAAAAAAAAAAATAAATAAAGTGATCAGATCAGATGTGGCTGCCAACATGACCTGGCACCGACTTATCATCCTTGTCTGAAACCATAACACCGATTCTGCCACACATTTGATATCAAAATAGGCGCTTTCCACCACTCTACAGCTTTTACGTTTCTCTGTTTTATCTGCACTGTGTCCTTATTCAAACGGCGAGTGAGCCCCGGGTCCGAGGCCTCCTTTCCTGTCTGGTCTGGACGAGGTATCTGGGCCATGTCTGGTGTTTTCCGATGCCCAGGCTGAGCAGCACAGCTAAGAGCCAGGCCAGGCAGGAAGCGCGAAGAGCTCTGAGCGCTGGGACCAGCACTGGGAAGGGTTTTCCCACATCAGCAGAAGTGCCAGCCTAGAGTGCCACTTGCCAGCGAGCACACAAGCACACGGCCCCACACGGTCCTGGGAAACAGGCCCTGGACGCCGCGACAGAGGACTGAACAGTACAGGAGTGAACCCCCAAACGCTGTTGGGGCGGCTGCTTTCACCAGGGGAATGTCTTTTTTCTGCTTCCCTGGCCAGCTTTGCCATATCCGAATAAGAATATGAAAAAATTAGTCAGGTGTGGTGGTGCATACCTGTAATCCCAGTACTTGGGAGGCTAGAGACAGAGGATCACAAGTTCGAGGCCAGCCTCAGCAACTTAGTGAGGCCAGCCCCAGCAACTTATACCCTATTTCAAAATAAAAAAAATAAAATAGGATGCCGGGCATGGTGGCGCACGCTTGTAATCCCAGTACTTGGGAGGCTGAGACCGGAGGATCCGGGTTCATGGCCAGCCTCAGCTACTTAGTGAGGCCCTCCGCAACTTCGTGAGACCCGGTTTCAAAATAAAGTATAAAAAATAGGGCCGGGGGTGTAGCTCGGAGGTGAAATGTCCCTGGGTTCAATCCCCGGTACCGCAAAAAAAAAAAAAAAAAAAAACAGGGTTGGAGGTGTACCTAGGAGGTAGGACCCCCTGGGTTCAGTCTGCAGTACCACATACACACAACAAAAAGAATAAGATGCTG
>PVJS01036632.1:0-20352 GCA_004027185.1 Glis glis | reverse complement strand
TGTATTATGTTTATCTTAAAAATATTTTAAGCCGGGCATGGTGGCGCACGCTTGTAATCCCAGTACTTTGGGAGAAGGAGACCGGAGGATCCAGGTTCACGGCCAGCCTCAGCTCGCTCGCTCTCTCTCTCTCTCTCTCCCCCTCCCTCTCTCTCTCTCTCTCTCTCTCTACTTAGTGAGGCCCTCCGCAACTTCGTGAAACCCGGTTTCAAAATAAAGTATAAAAAATAGGGCCAGGGGTGTAGCGCGGAGGTAGAACGCCCCTGAGTTCAATCCCCGGTACCGCAAAAAAAAAAAAAAAAAAAAAAATTTAAGCCAGGCATGGTGGTGCATACTTGTAATCCCAGTACTTGGGAAGCCGAGATAGGAGGATTGCAGGTTCAGGGCCAGCCTCAGCTACTTACGGAGGCCCTCGGCAAATTAGACCCTGTTTCAAAATAAAAAATAAGCCGGGCATGGTGGCGCACGTTTATAAATCCCAGTACTTGGGAGGCTGAGACCAGGGGATCCGGGTTCGCGATCAGCCTCAGCTACTTAGTGAGGCTGTCTGCAACTTAATGAGACTCTGTTTCAAAATAAAGAATAAAAAAATAGGGCTGGGGGTGTAGCTTGGAGGTGGAATACCCCTGGGTTCAATCCCCAGTACTGCAAAAAATAAATAAATAAATAAAATAAAATAAAATAGGACTGGGGGATGTAGCTTGGAGATAGAATGTCCCTGGGTTCAATCCCCAGTACCACAAAAAAAGTGAAAATATTTTAAGCACTTAAAAAAATAAATTAACTCAAATAATTCAATGTTTCTTAGCATTTTATTAGCAGACACTATAATATGGCTCTGGAGTCTGAAAGGCCAGGGCTTAAATCCCTATTCTACTACGTATTTTATGCGTAACTTTGGAAAATCACTTTGTGTGTTTAGGCTTGGTGCTCTTGTCTAGAAAACAAAGTTGGAACTCCTAGCTGAGTGCCTGGGACATGATGTGCAGTAAATACCAGTGCCCTTTCTCTTCTACTCCTTCCCTCTGTCTCACTCCACTTTTATCAGAATTGCCTAAGGAGCCAGGCATGGTGGCGCTAGCCTGTAATCCAGGTACTTGGAGGCTGAGACAGGAGGGTCACGGGTTCAAAGACATTCTCAGCAAGTAGTGAGACTCTCATCAACCTAGTGAGACAATTACAAAATAAAAATAAAATAGGGCTGGGGGTATAGCTTGAGGCAGAATGCCCCTGGGTTCAGCCCCCAAGTACAAGAAGGAGGAGGAGGAGGAGGAGGAGGAGGAGGAGGAGGAGGAGGAGGAGGAGGAAGAGGAAAGAACTGCCTGGAGAAGGTTCTAAAACAGACTGCTGGACCCTGGCCTCCGAGTGCCCGATTTAGGAAGGCTGGGAAGAGGGGAAGACCATTATTTTGCATAAGTTCCCAGGTAGTGCTGATGCTGCTGGTCCAGAAGCCACACTTTGAGCATCACTGCTCCAGGTACTAAGAACAAAGTCTGCGACGATATGCTACACAGATATTAAGTGCCTTTTCAGATCTATACTATTTCAGGAATACTTGCTCACTGGATACTGAATTAAACTAGAACCTAATATTGCAGATTCACCCCAAAAACCCAAGTTTTTAACATGGGATAATTCACCCCATGACCCTGAGAAAACTGGTTTCCTACTAAAAGTGATCAGCAAAGAACAATTATTAGTACTGCATTTAGAACATTCTGATTCCAGCATGGGAGAAAACTTGTCTGAGAATGTGAGCATAGATCAAAAGAAATGCAAGACACAGACACTGAACTTATCGTAAGTTGCTCAGTTCCACTCTGGTAAATTCACCCTGGGCAGAAGAGCAGAGTCTAGGGTAGCACAGAGCACTTACTTGCTCTGGGTGCCCTCTGTTGACAAAAACCAACATAGCCACTTCCTCCTTTTAGTCCCTCCCTTTTCTCCTCCCACCCTAGAGAGCCAAGAGTCCTCCAGTGTGACTCAGACTTGCAGAAAGGTTTCCAGTTATGACATTTTCCTCAGCCCAGATGAAGGCAGAATAGACCTTTTCTTCTTCCAGCTTTCCTGGTCCCCTTCACTGTGTGTTGGGATCTGCAGCTTATCTCCAAACAAGTTAACTGGCTCAGGACTGCAGAACAAGAAGTGAGCAGCATGAGCGTAATGGTATGTGGAATTAAAGTCACAACAGCATTTCACTTCAGAAATGGCAAGCATTAGCATCTGGGAATGAACTGCCTTTGTAAACAAAGTCCAGTGCAGTGTGAAACCCTGCTGGTATTAAAAATATTGACTGTGAAGTTCTTAGGTGTTTCCATAGATGAAAACTGTTTAATAGCACCATCCAACTAAAACAACCAAAGGTACAATTAGAGAATTTTAGAGATGGAAAAAATCCCTAATATCATCTTCTTCAACTTTCTCATCTATATGAGGAACTAAAAGGCCCAAAGTGGTAAAGTAACATACACAAGGCCACAAAATCAGTGACCAAGCCAAATTTCCTGATTCCCCCATGACTCACTGTCTTCCTGCTATTCAAAAGATTTTTCATTTAGCCACTACCAAGACAAAGATAACCACATTTTAACCACTTCCACAGGAGAGAAAAGAAACTAATGAACATGTAATAATTCGCAGGGGGGACCATCTTTTACTATTATTAAAATTAATCCTTTGCTAATAACAATACTTCCTTAATAATGATAAAAATTATTTTTCATAGAGTCAAAACTTGTATTGGCTATCAAGAAATGTCTAAATCAAGAGTCTGCAAACTATGGTCCATGAGCAAAATCCAGCCCACCACTTGCTTTTGTACAACCCATATATACACCATAAGCTAGGATGGGTCTCTCTTTTTTTTTTTTTTTTGTACTTAGGACTGAATTCAGGGGCATTCTACCTCTGAACTACACCCTCAACCCTTTTTAAATTTGAAACAGGGTCTCACTAAGTTGCTGAGACTGGCCTCGAACCTGCGATCCTCCTGTCTCTGCCTCCCAAGTACTGGGATTACAGGTGAACGCCACTGGTTCTTATAGTTTTTTAATGGGTGAATAGAAAAGTCAAAAAAGTCTAATATTTAGTGATAGATGAAAATTTTATAAAATTCATGTTTAAGTGCCCACAAATCAAGTTTTATTAGAACACAGCCACAATCACTCATTTACATATTATCTACGACTGCTTTCATGCTACAGTGCCAAAGCTGAGTAGCTGCAACAGGAACTATATAGCCCCAAAAAGCCTAATATATTTTTTCTGATACTTGACAAAAACAGTGCGCCCATTCCTGTTCTAAACCACTGGCACAGGGGATGTCTGACCCTTCCTTTAAGTACAGAGTGCTAGGCTGGAAGCTCTATGGTGATCCACACCTCAGGAGTGAGCACCCATGCCATCTAGGACAGGGTCCTGCACAGGGTGAGCTGCTTGACACTGACCTTGCTTCCAGAGAATCCATATGCTAGATTTTTGACATATATATCAGCTAACATTTATTAGCAATCCTGTAAAAGCACCCCATTTTACAAAAGAAAACCAAGCCTCAGAGAAGTTAAATATCAGGCCCAAATCCAGGTCCCACACAAGTTCTTCAATCATTCTCAAGTGGTTTTCAAAATGTGTTCTCATTAGCCGAGGGGCCTCATGGGCAAAAGGAAACCCAGAGGGTAGGCTCCAGCTTCTATATGTTTTGTACCAGGACCACCCCACTTACCTGTCTAATAAATTGTGTCCATACAATGTGTGTTATGCAGGCCTGAAGTGATTCCAAGCACTTACAGAGTGTGCTACCTGATGCTTTTGGAATGTATTCCCCTCTCTTCCAGAGCACATCTTATTAGAGCCCCAAGTGTGTGAGCTTGGAGCAAACTCCCCTCCCCTCAGGCATGTTACCTCAAGACCTTATCAGACCCCCACACCTTTGTGAGTTACTGACCTCAACTACTAGCTTCATAATACACATAAACTCAAGAGTAAGACTGACTGACACTTTGAGAGTTCAGGCCATGGCAGGGTGCACTCTGTCAGTCGCCTCTCTGTACTCTCAGAGCTCAGGCTACAGTTGGGTGACACCATGTTAGCCTCAGAGCTACAGAGCCTTGCTAGCCCTCAACCCTCTAGCATGCAGGACCTCGCGTGTCATCATAGAGCTTCACTGTGGCGGCCAAGCCAGCTTCTCCTGAGAACAGCGCACAGGAAGGTACACCTCAAACTGCGCTTAGGCTTTCCTTCCCACGCAGGCCTGCTTCCACCCTGACTGAGCAACTAGACTGTCTGGACTTTGGATCTCAATCACTTAGGTAGTTAATGTACCTCATCTATCGAGCATGTTCCCTAGAAGGTTTGTTCATGTTATTCTCCCCTCTTCAAGCATTGTAAACCTAAGGAAAAAAAATCTCTTTGTAAGGCAATAAATTATGTGCTTCATGAAATCACACTTGATCATCTCCTTATTTCTATCATATGCAACAGTATGAAATGAAAAGCAGAATTTGTTGCTAAAAACGTTTAAACCTTCTTTAAGTTTGAAGGTCAATGCACCTCACCAAAACAAAAGCCAATTCTATGCCGCTGCTTACCACCTCTGGCTAATCTCTCACAAAACTGGGAATCTTAATTTTCTCATCTACCAAGGAAGATCAAAACCCTTCTGCCCCTTGCACACAGATTCACTGGGATCTCACCAAGATCAAAGGGGACTGGGGATGAAGGCAACATGTAAACTACACAGGACAACAGAACTAAAATACAGAATTGTCGTCCCTATAAAGAGGCACAAGTCAAGACTAAAGAAAAATCAAGCATGAGAGTAAAATGAAAAAAAATCAAGTAAAAGTAAGTATAAGACATGTGCTCAGTGAAAATATCATGACTTTGCTAAATGCCTTTCACAGGGCCTGGCACATAGTCAGTGCTCAACACATGCTAGCTCTCTGCATTAGATCACTCCCAGGCCCACCAGCTGTGCCTCTAAAGTTAAGACATATCTGCTAGAATTAATGCAGGGGAGCTTCATGGAATAACAAAATAACAGAACTAAAGAGCTAGAAGCACCTTCATCTTAGATAGTACTATGAATCCACAGGACACCAGGAAGCTGGTGAGCACACAGGCTGCAGTTGCTCGAAGAAACAGTGAAAGATCCTAATAATAGGAGACACACAGGGAAAGTTCTAATTCAATAAAGATATTTATTGAGTGTTTTAAGAGCCTTCTATGTCTCCGTAAAATGACAGATTTGCATTTAATATCCACTTGACCAAACTCATTAAACTTGTAAGAAGCACTCTCTTGCTGAAGATCAGATATCGGGCTTCTTAAGTATTAATTTTTCATATCACTCTGGCAAGGCAAAGGCAATGAAAACCTAGCACAAGTCTGACCAAAGGTTTTACTCCCCCTGTGTCCTTAGGAGAAAATCTCAACACCGTATTCTCTGTATTTCATGAAGGCTAATGATAAGTTCACTTTTTAATTTATCCCTTTACGAGATTGCTACTGGGCATTTTGTGCAAAGTATTCAAAAAATACTAAGAAGTACGACAGGGTTCTTGTTCTCACAGACCTTTCACCATGACTGCACAGGCCATTACAAGGCCGGAAGCACGTGGCTGGGAGTGTAGTGGACACGGACAGTCCACTCCCCAACATGCACAGACTGTGTGGAGGAGGTGGCATCTGAAGTGGGACTCAAGGATGAACTGTATCTAAACACGGAAAACAACAAATGTGAAGATATTAGAATTCAAACCCACATCCAAAGCTACATGATCCCACCCCATAGTATTTCTAGAATGCAGAGTACCTTCCATGAAACAAGGGGAAAGACTGAGGCCAGATCATGGAAGGCCTGAAACATCACACTGGAGTAATTCAGCAGATAAAACACAGGAGTAAGACGCCAGTGAGATCACAGCAGTGCTTCTGTTTAAATGAATGATTACCCAGAACTTGCTGGAATTATTTTCTAGTGGCACCAAAACTTCTAACACAGATCTTAAAATTAAATGTTGTAATTCCCTTGCTTCTCTAGTCAACCTTAAATCAGCTCAGTAAAATAGTATATGGTAATGCTACAAAGAAAATAAAAATATTTAATCTAGCTGGGCATGGTGGTGCATGCCTGTAATCCCAGTACTTAGGAGGCTGAGACAGGAGGATCACAGATTCGAAGACAGCCTCAGTAATGTAGCGAGACTCTCAGCAACCTAATGAGACTCTATTTCAAAACAAAATATAAAAAGGGTGGGGGGTATAGATGAGTGGTAGAATGCCCCTGGGTTCAATCCTCGGTATCACACAAAAAAGAAATATTTAATCTATAACTGAAACATGTAACTATGTTGTCTACCAACTACAAAGCCGTTTGCCTTAGCTTATACTTAACTATTTGGTTTCGCTCTAAATTATCTGCCAGTGATAGTCTGTTGAAGAACAACAGATAGAGGCGTCTTAAAAGGAACTCACGAAATGGTGCCAGGGTTGGTCATGAGAAACCCTTCTACTGCTCACCATGGCAAGAGCATGCCTACTGACAACCTGGCTATCCCAGGCAATGCTACACAGTGAGCTTCCCAATTCTGAAAATTGCTTAGTATTGATGAATTTTCCTTCATCAGTAGTTTTAGCAATTAATAATCTTTAGTTGAATAATTCTTTTTGATGGCCACATTAAGCTTTTCGTTACAATACAAACCAATTGCCTATATACAAAGTACTAGGTCAATGTACTGAAAAGACAAACAGTAAAATTATAATCCATCCATTTATAAAATATTTAAGCAACTGAATCAAGAGTCAACCAACAGTCACATAAAAATCATAGCAACCCTAAAGTAAGCGAGAAGAGGCAAAGCTGGGGAAGAAGTCAAACTGGCATATGCGGCAGGTATGACAAAGAAACCCGGTACAGGGAGAAATGAGAATAAAAGCCAGCTCTATTTTTAATACTTCTGGCAAAAGTTGCTCATCTATCCACAGATCCACAGCAACCCTGAAGGACTTAGGAGGCAAGAAGCTAAGGGTCAAAAGCTCCCATCATTTCCACAGGAACAGTGACATTCCCAAGAACCACAAAGTCAAACCCACTGGAGCCAAAGACCCCTTAAAGGAAAAAAGGAAATGTGGGCCTGGAGATGACAGGACACTTCCCACAGTACCGAGGAAGCTGAAGGTAGAGGTAAGTGCAGTCTACTTTCACAACCACCAAGTTGCCGTTGTCCTGGGAATTTTTTTTTTTTTTTTTTGCGGTACCAGGGATTGAACTTGGGGCGTTCTACCTCCGCGCTACACCCCCGGCCCTATTTTTTTTACTTTATTTTGTTTATTTATTTATTTATTTATTTATTTATTTATTTTGTGGTACCAGGGATTGAACCCAGGGGCATTCTACCTCCACGCTACACCCCCGGCCCTATTTTTTATACTTTATTTTGAAACCAGGTCTCACGAGGTTGCGGAGGGCCTCACTAAGTAGAGAGAGAGAGAGACAGGGAGAGAGAGAGAGAGAGAGAGCTGGGGCTGGCTGCGAACCCTGATCCTCCGGTCTCAGCCTCCCAAAGTACTGGGATTACAAGTGTGCGCCACCACGCCCAGCTCGTCCTGGGAAAATTTTAAATTTAATCTTTTCAAACACCCTAGGGTATAGGGTATCCTTACTTTTGCAGATGAGAAAACTGAGCCTTAGAGAACTGACGTGATTTGCTCATAGTCTTCACAGAATTTCCCAAATTCACTTAATCTGACCTTATGGAAATGCTCATATAGACATGTGAAGTAAGTCCAATCAAGAGGCAATATTCCACAAAGGAGAGTAAGTTGTGACCAGGGATCTTGAAGGATACTTAAGATTTTGCTGGGAAAAGCATTTCAAATGAAAAGCGCTAGAAGGAAATAAATGCCCAAGATAGATACCTGGAGGATGTGGAGAGACATACGAAACAGAAGAAATAAGTGAATAATTATGGTAACTATGAGAAAGTTGGACAAACTAGAATTAAATTATAGAGAGCCTTGAATATCTGCCTTAGTTTGGACCACATTCTGTTCAAGTTATAAAAGTCTCAGAAATGACTCCCTCTTTCTGATGCTGCCAAGACCTGTATGAGTTAGGTAAATAAACTTACACACATTTCATTTCCCTCACAAAGACCTGCTTTTCTTGGAGATATGACAAGCTGTATTTCTGAGCTAGAAATTTCAAATCTAAGATATAATTCATTTCACAGTGCAAACAACTAAGATTCAAAAGGATAATGAGAAAACAGACTTAAATTGGAGAGTGAGTACTAATCACTTCCTTGTAAAGCTTCCCTAAGGCCTCTTTTCCATAGAATAAATGAGAAAAATGATTTACTGAACCTATTACACTCCAGAAAATTTACATATGTTATCTCTAATCCTATAACAACCTTTCAGAGTAGGTATTATTCCCATTTCATAATAAATAAATTGAGGCTCAGGGAAGAAAAATACTTGCCCAAAGTATATAACCTGTAATAGCAGAAATTATTTAAAGTCAAAGCCGTGTGTATTTGTGTGTGTGTGTGTGTGTGTGTGTGTGTGTGTGTGTGTGTGTGTATCCCCATAGAGGAATTTCCATGAAACAATTTTATATAAAAGCTACAGTGTCTTGGTTCAAAAAAAAAAATGAACCTGGCTGATCCTCTACTGTGCCACATCCCTTAGGGCATTCAGAAAGCAGCATTTCTCTTCACCATAGGATGAGCTTTCTTGCCCAAACTTGCCTGTCACTAAGAATCCAGAGAAGGCTGGTCAGCCAAGCAAAATGCCACTATAAACCTGCCCATCATCCTTGGAGCAACCACCAGGCCTAAGAAGAAGAGATAGGCGAATGCCTGCTTTCATAGTCTCTATCCAAGCTTAGCAAACAAGGATGCAAATGGTTTATTTTCTTTTACTAGGGGTGGGAAAGATTTATATTATGAAATCTCCTGACTAAAATATTTGAAATTTACAAATCTGTCAAAGGACTTATATCTAGAATATATTAAGAATTTTTAAAATTCAATAAGACAGAAGGATATAAAAGATTTGAATAAATATCTCACCAAAGATGACATATGAGTGGCTAATAAGCACATGAAATGGAACTCGACATTGTTAATCATTAGAAAATACAAATTAAAACCACTACATATTTGTTATAATAAAAAGGGGAGATAAAACCAAGCCACTTTGAAAAATAATTTGATAGCTTCTTTAAAAGTTAAGCAGAAACTTACCATAACCTCAGCAATTCTACTCCTAGAAATCTAACCAAGAGAAATTAAAACATATGTCTACATAAAGACTTGTATGCTAATGTTCATAATGGATTATTCATAAGTCAAACTGGTGAACAGGTAAAACCTGTTATCCATATAATGAAATACTATATAGTGATATATGCTACAACATGGATGAACTTCAAAAATATATGCTAAGACGGGCGTGGTGGCGCAGGCTTGTAATCCCAGTACTTGGGAGGCAGAGACTGGAGGATCTGGGTTCGCAGCCAGCCTCAGCTACTTAGTGAGGCCCTCTGCAACTTCGTGAGACCCGGTTTCAAAATAAAGGATAAAAAATAGGGTCGGGGGTGTAGCTCAGAGGTAGAATGCCTCTGGGTTCAATCCCCGGTACCACACACAAAAAATAAATAAATAAAAATATTATGCTAAGTGGAAAAAGTCACACACAAGAGTATATATTACATGATTCCATTAATATGAAATGTCCAGAAAAGAGAATTTTATAGACAGAAAGCATTTGAATAGTTGCCTACAGGGGGCTGGGGTGGGATCAGGGACTTCCTATAAAGGAATTGGAGCCAGGTGTGGTGGCACACACCTGTAATCCCAGTAGAAGAGAGGCTAAGACAGGAGGATCACAAGTTCCAAGCCAGTTTCAGCTTAGTGAGACCCAGTTTCAAAATAAAAAATAAAAAGGGCTGAGGGTGTAGTTCAGAGGTAGAATGCCCCTAGGTTCAATCCCCAGGATGAGAAATAAAAAAAGAATTTGAGAGAATTTGGGGGAATGATAGAAATGTTTTAAAACCAAAGTACAGTGCTGGTGGCACAACTCCATAAATTTACTAAAAATCACTGAATAAGAACGCTTATATTAGATAAATTTTATGGCATGGAAATTATATATCTCAGTAGAGCTTTTTAAAAAGCAATTTCCAAATATACATATTTATATACATGTACATATATATATAAATATATTCCATATATAGTAAGTTGATGGGGGAAAAGCATATAAAAACAGGAATATGGTCACAGTATTTCATCATTCTATAAAAGTATTTACAGTCATAATAATGTAAAAAATCATAAAGCAATAATGAATACCAACTTAACCAAAAAAATGGCTTTATTAGAAGGAAAGACAGTGTCTATAAAACTGTTAGCTCCTCATCTTCAAAAGCCAAACAATAGTGCCAAAAATTGATAAATCAAGAAATAGCACAATAAGCATGTATTCAGATGCATGGCAGAAAGAAATAAAAAGCTCTTTCCTAAGAAAGAAAAGTTTATGAACTATTTGTGGAATTAAATGATCTAAAATACAAAGCACAGTGAAGCAGACTGTATGGTCTGAGAAAGTTCTATGAGAATAGAAGGTGCTGCTGCATTTGCCCCATCTTCCTCCACTAGAGGGTGTAAGGACGACACCACAGAAGCCTGAACCAGGGATGGCAACCTCATGTGGTTAAAGGAAAAAGCAATCATTCGAAAAAACGTTGCACAAAGGGGACCTACACAGCCTAGTAGGAAGAAAAGAAAGTGATTTTACATTTCCTGTAATTTAACAGAGAAGCTGAAGAATGTTTAGCTTTAAAGAAACATTATTATAGATTATGAGATACAGAAGGGCTAACATTTTACTTCTAAACCAGACATTTTAATCAAGTCTCAAAAGCTTGGGAAAAGGGGGTGGGGGTGGGGCTGAAATGGAGTAGGAGAATGACTGCTAAAAAAGCATGAGGTTTCTCTGAAGTTGCGGGGGGGGGGGGTGCTGGGACTTAAACCCAGGGCCTCACACATGCTAAGTCATACACTCTACCACTGAGCTACACCCCCAGCCCCTAAGGTTACATTTTTTTTCGCTCCCTGTTTCTTTCTCTTTTTCTTTTTTCTTTAATTTTTTGTACCGGGGATTGAACCCAAGGGCATTCTACCTTCAAGCTATACCCCCAGACCTTTTTCTTTGCAAAACAGGGTCTCACTAAGTTGCTGAGGCTGGCCTCCAACTTGTAATCCTCCTGTCTCAGCCTCCCAAGTACTGCATCTAAGAACAATAATTATTAGGATAATAATAATTATTTTTAAGAACAATAATTATTAGAATAATATTTTCAAAACTACAGAATGCAATTCATTAGTGTCTCTAGGAATTGTTGGTCACAATCAACAATTTTTAATAGAATAGATAATATCACAATACTTAGAAATGGTAAGGATAAGCAGGGCATGGTGGCACACACTTGTAATCCCAGTACTTGGGAGGCTGAGACCGGAGGATCTGGGTTGGCGGCCAGCCTCAGCTACTTAGTGAGGCCTCTGCAACTTAGTGAGACCCCGTTTCAAAATAAAGAATAAAAAATAGGGCTGGGGGTGTAGCCTGGAGGTAGAATGCCCCTGGGTTCAATCCCCGTACTGCAAAAAAAAAAAAAAAAAAAAAGAAAAAAGAAATGGTAAGGATAAGTATTATTTGGTAGGACTAATTGTAAGTTATATTCATACATATACATATATGTGTATGTGCTGGGTCAGGATATAAAAAAGTATTGTTTACTCAGTCTGCAGTCTTTTTTAAGCTCAAAAGCACTGAGGTGGAACTTGAACACCCTCACCATGTCCTCCATCCTACCAATTTTCCCCAAGGGAAGAAAAGCAGTCATCATTTCCTTGCCACCAAGCCAAATGAGAAGGACAGAAGATGCATTTGCTACTGTCCATGGCTCCCAATCCAATCAACCAAAAGCCCTGAAAGTTCATTTGCAAAAACTGGACTGAAGTCCAGTCTAGGGATAAAAGGAAGAACTGGTTAGAAAAAGAAATCATGAAAAGAATATATTTTTATGCCAAAAACCCTTAGGTCATTTAAAATCTACCCTCTAGTAAAAGTAAGGCTGCCACTCTGAATTTAAATCTGTAATTGTCTAAGTTCTATTTGTCAACTTAAACATCTCCTTTAATATTCTCACTTCTGCGAATCACTGGAACATACCCATATAATGGCTTTCAACCGAATTTAGAAAACTGAAGAGAAATAATCTTTAAGGAGTCACTGACAAGAATTTTTAAAATCAGAGCTGACAACATATTAATTTTTATCTTAAAATACAAAAAGATAAATTTTAGACCATAAGCTATTTTAACAAGCAAGATAAGAAGAAAACTTGATAGAAGTAAGTTATTCAAGGGACCTTCGAGTCATATGAAGACTTTGCATGCTGATGTGTTCTCCAAAGATTCCATACTATCTTCTCTCTTGTCACACTAGCAGGAGGACAGTTGTGTCCAAAGAGAAGCCAAAAGAAAAACACAGAGGGAAAGACTAGACCCAGGGGCTAACCACCTGGGGTCAGGGGTAACTGCCACTTGCCACCTCTGTGATACTGTGAGATTGATTTTAAAACCTCTGTGCTTTGGTTTTCTTATCTATAACGCTAGGGATGAGACCCAACCTATCTGGTAGAGCTACTGTGAAGATCAAAACTGAATACACACAGAAGTACTTTGTAAACTGTAAAGTACTTTACAAAGACTAGCTTTTTTTTCTTTCTTCTTTTGAGACAAGGTCTTGCTTTATTGCCAGACTCACAATCTTCCTGCCTTGAATCCTCCTGAGTACAGGATTCCAGATGTGTCCACGACACCTTGCTCAAACTTTAGTTTTTATAATTTACTACTATTCCCAGTTCCACAGCTGACTTAACACCTGAAACTAAGCAAGAGTCTGTGTTACTTCTCATCTCAAAAGTTAAGGAAAACATTTCCTTCCCATACAATTCAGGTGTTAGACGATACAGTGTGCCATAATTTAAGGCTCTAGAAGAAAGACTAAACTGAGGGTACTGGAGCATCACTTTCAACACTTAGTTTCACAGATACTCCACTTACAGAACTCTGGACATCACTTAGTGGGCTGCCCCAAGGCAGCAAACCAAATCACAGTAGCTCTAATGTGTACTTATCTAATCCTCTTCCCTACCCGCCCACAAACTGAGCTGATTCAAAACAAAATTCAAGTAGCCACTACTGAAACACAAAGTTGCTGGCAACAAAGTAATCCTTCCTACAGCTGATTATAGTACAAATGTTTCTAATCAACTAGCTTGTTAAATAAACTCATGTCTCCATTTCCCAGGTCAAACATGCTGAGGGATGCTTCTGACATTCTTACCACCTAAAACTACTTACCAATTCTCTCACACACCCCCAAGCCCATCTACTCCCAACTAGAATCACTTGTGCTTACTCACCAACCTGCTTATAGGAATTTTTATGATTGTATAATTAAATATTATATAAATCAATGAAACAAAAGAAAAAGTTCCTTGAAGACTCAAATTTGAATGCTTTGCAATACTTCATAAATCAAGACATAAAGAGATTTTGCTCAGTCAAATTAGATGTGGGCAAGGCAACCGTAAATGACTGGGCAAGGAGGATAAGCATAAAATGTACAGTTTCACCTAGATTGCACTGAATGTCATTAGGCTTTGTTCCACTTTAAAATAAAAACAAAACAAACAAACAAAAACTTCTAAAAGTCATAGATGATACTTCATAACGATAAGTTATGCAAAAAACATTTTTTAATCTAGTAATATTTCAGTAATATTTCAATCAGGAGATCTATATGCATATAAAAGACCTTGTCCTATATCAAAAGAGTAAACATACATTTGCTTATATAAAAATAAAATGATATGCCGGGCGTGGTGGCGCACGCTTGTAATCCCAGTACTTTGGGAGGCGGAGACTGGAGGATCCGGGTTCGCGGCCAGCCTCAGCTCTCTCTCTCTCTCTCTCTCTCTCTCTCTCTCTACTTAGTGAGGCCCTCTGCAACTTCGTGAGACCCGGTTTCAAAGTAAAGTATAAAAAATAGGGCCGGGGGCGTAGCGCGGAGGTAGAACGCCCCTGGGTTCAATCCCCGGTACCGCAAAAAAAAAAATAATAATAATAATAAATAAATTAAATTAAATTAAATGATATAAGTTAAAACAAAAGTTTTAAATTAGTGAGGCATGGTGACGCATGCCTGTAATACTGGCAATTAGGGAGGCTGAGGCAAGAGGATTGCAAGTTTGAGGCTAGCCCGGGCAACTTAGTGAGTCCCTGTCTCAAAATAAATAAAAAAGGCTGAGAGTATAGAGTACCCTTGAAGCCGGGTGTGGTGGCGCACACTTGTAATCCCAGTACTTTGGGAGGCGGAGACTGGAGGATCTGGGTTCGCGGCCAGCCTCAGCTCTCGCTCTCTCGCCTTGTCTCTCTCTCTCTCTACCTAGCAAGGCCCTCTGCAACTTCGTGAGACCCGGTTTCAAACTAAAGTATACAAAAATAGGGTCAGGGCTGTAGCGCGGAGGTAGAACGCCCCTGGGTTCAATCCCCGGTACCGCAAAAATAAATAAATAGAGTACCCTTGAGTTCCATCCCCAGTATGGCCAATTGTTCAACCAATTGTTAGATTAACCTTTGATGGCCTAATAATCATGACCACACCCGTTAAGAGAACACCATATTTCTTTAATTACGGCTATGGTTGACCATAGGTTCCCTACATCCCAGTTGGCCTGGGACTGTTTCAACATAATTAATAGCATCGCTTTTCACTCTTGAAAGTAACCCAACTTAAATGATAAATTTATATGGTCACCTTAATAATAAATATAAAGTTGTGGTATCAAACAGTGACAAAAGGCCATCCATAGAACCCTTCTCCCCCCACCCCCAAGCCACTGTATTTTCCAGGAACCCCCTAAAAGCCATTCCAAATAAATAAGCTTGGTTCTGCAAAACTAATCCCTCTTCTAATCAGACTGCTGTTCCTAAGCCTGTCCTATATAAAAATTCTTGAGCTCGTGTACACAAGTACTCTCCCATTTAAAAAATAATTCCAACCCACAAAATATTCTAGCCTTAAACAACACTTGGGAGCATGCATAAATAAGCACATGCATATAAATCACAAAGAAATAATCAGCCAGGAATCTAAATACGACCTCATATCATCAACCTAAAATCCTGCATGGCTTTAGATAAAGCTTTTAGCTTTTCTGGGCTGGTTTCCTTTTCTGTAAAACTGGAACAATGTTTGTCTCCTCCACTTCCACAGCAAGCACAGAGAAGTGCTTGGTGTGCTTGATAAAAGCAATGGATTGCCATCTCATGAAGCTTGCTAATTGCTCAGGAAAAAAGGCTGAGGTAACCTTGCATGAAAAAGCAAAAGCTCCTCAAGGTGGTGGCTGGGTTTTTTCCTCCTTTTCTTCATAGGTTTTTAAATCAATTGTGCTACTGCGGGCTTTTATCACATAAGAGTCACTGAAACAGTGAAATGCTGGTCCACTTAGTGCTAAGGAGCTTACCGGTAATAACTCTTAACCAGCACCCCTGGACTCCTAGATCTAAGGTTGAGCTTCAAGAAGCCTATGAAGTCCCCAAACGATAAAAAAAAAATAAAGCGAGGAGATGAGTGAGTACATTCTCAAGTGACCACATTTCCTTTGGGTGAGTTTAAAAATAGAAAATAAATTTGAGCTCTTATTCAGCTACTAACTTGAACTGTTACCTTGGATAAGTCACTTTATCTCTGTGCGCCTCAATTTCCTTATTTTTCCTAAGGAAACATTTGTCTCATCTACTTCAAAAGGTGGTTGGGAGGGTGAGATGAGAAAATATTGATGCAAGTGTTTTACAATAATGGAATTTTTTTTTACCTCTTTTTAAATCACCATCAGATGCTTAAGAAAAAAATCCTAGCCAGGTGTGGTGGTTCACGCTTGTAATCCCAGTATTTGGGAGGCTGAGACCGGAGGATCAGGGTTCGCAGCCAGCCTCAGCTACTCAGTGAGGCCCTCCGCAACTTAATGAGATGCTAAAAAATAGGGCTGGGGGTGTAGCCTGGAGATAGAATGCCCCTGGATTCAATCCCCAGTACCGCAAAAAAAAAAAAGATCCTGTCTGAAAATGGTTCTTATCTATTTAGAAAGAAACAGAAAAAAAAAAAATAAGGAAAGCAAATATAGGCACTCAAATAAAATTCACCTACATCCCACTTTTTGGCTCCTAGATTTGCTGAGCGAAACCACACTGGGGAGATGTAAAGCTCACAAGTTCAGTTTCTGCCCAGCTCAGGCTGTTCAGTGACCAGTGTTTCACACTGATAAATGCCTCCCAAACCTCAAAGCACAAAGTGAGAGTTCACAAGGTTAGGCGCATTAATTAGCAGTACTCATTTGGATTCTGTATTCATCAAATACAACAAGCAGCTATTCAATATTTGCCTATTTGCACTACTCTAAGATCTCTAATTCAAAGATCCAGTCAGAGTACAAAATAAAGCCCAAGAAAATAAACTAAAATAAACCTGTCACCATCAGAATGTGCCTCAAAGTAAATTAGTAGCTTTAAAGCATGGCAAAGAGTCTGCACGGGCCTACAGCAGAGCACGTATGAGAATGAATGTACAGGGTACTGAAGTACATCCCTGCTGCAAAAGAAAAGAAAACTAAAGTAGTTCCAATCAGACTACTTTTTATGTTTTAACAAATTGCTATTACCTCCTTTTGCTTAGCTTCTCATTGATCTGCAATCCCTACAGGAAGAACACAGCATTAGACAGTATCTTTTCAGATTCTTTTAAACTCAGTAAGTCTATTTCCACACTTTTCTATCAATTAGCTTTACCTTCCTATTCTCCAAATAAGCAACATTTTATAAACAATGAAATATTTGCATTAGTATGTAAAATTAGATTAAGAGACTAACCATGATCCCTTATATGTTACGTTTCCTAGGTGAAAAGCACAGGATGTAGCAGAGAAAATGCCACTCCTTTAAAGCAGCCCAGGACTGCAGTTCTCAGCATCTGCTGCACAGCAGAATCGCCTGTAGGGATTTCTAAATAGGTGAATGGCTAAGCCCAATCTTAGACCTACTCAATCAGAATCTCTGGGAATTGTATCTCCAGGCATCAGTATTTTTTCTAATGTATGGCCAGGATACAGAACTATTACCAAAGGGTATAAATTTCACAGCTTACAGAAGCTCTAGGATGGACCCAAAACAGAAAGAAAACCAAGCAAAATGTCTATACTCTCTTTACATCTGGAGTCAGTGACCATATCTTTCACCCAAAGCTTCTGTCTTCAATTTCAATAGTAGATGATCCCACTGGGAGATGAACGATGCTTTCTGTTCATACCCTTTCATTTCATACCCTTCTTACAGTCAGTTTAATGCCATCCTAGCACCAAAAATGCAAAAATTGGGTAAATACTCTCCAATCTGGAAGGCCTCTAAATAGATGATTATCGATTATCCCGGTTTTTAAGATCAGCTTCAGAAATTCGTGAGATTCAATTCACTTCTGGAAAGGGGAACTATGTTAATCCTTTCATTTAGCACTATAATAACATATCCCTTGAATAAGCCTAACAATGGTAGCTTTTTTTTTTTTTTTGACAACCCTATAAGCAATCATGACTGGGAATTCAAAGCTATTTCAAGGAGCTATTCTTTCAAATCTCCTGAAGAATGTCAATACCCCCAAACAGCAAAGAGATAAATTTCATTCAGAGCCTAGGTGACATAAGTAAGCCATACCACTTCTCTAAGGAGCAGCCTTGCTTGTTTTTCTATGTTGACTCTGAGCCTCATCTGCTCAAGACCTCAAATAGCAAAAAGATGTGGCAGGTGCTTTACACACTTGCCTAAACCATACTGAGGAGTCTCCTAAGAAGCAGTTCTGCTCTGACCTACAATAGGGCCTAGGCTTTTTCAATTCATACCATCTAACAAAGAAGGGCGTAGAAATCCCACCTCTCTCAAGCAAGCCTTCCCTGATTAAACTATAGGACTGAAAAATCCCCCCCCCTCCTGGGAGGAGAATGGAATTTTCTTACTGCAGATTATGGCAGAGACTCAAAAACAATCTGTTCAGGCAGAGGCTAAATGACAGAAAATAAAAAGAAAAGACAAACCCAGCATTTAGAATTATGAGGCATCAAGAAGACCAGGTTAAAAAAAAATTATTATACAGCCAGGAGAAAAGAAAACAAAAGCAATCGTTCCTGTGCTTGAGTGACTGTAATTTTAATAACATGACTGTAATCACTTTAGAATTACCAAATAGATGTAATTTATATCTCTAAAAGCAAATTCACTGCAGAAACAAGCCATGTTACTTTCCAAAATAAGTGATTTCAGAATCGGGCATGGTGGTGCATGCCTGTAATCCCAGTATACTTGAGAGGCTGAGACAGGAGGATCACTGGTTTGAAGCCAACCTCAGCAACTTAGACCCTGTTTCAAAATAAAAAATAAAATAGGGCGGGGGGTGTAGCTTGGAGGTAGAATGCCCCTGGGTTCAATCCCCAGTACCACCAAAAAAAATTTTTTTAATGTGATTTCAAGAAAGGCTACCACAGATAAAGCACACACATACATATACACATACACACATACCATCTGAGTTATAAATAGCAGATACCAACCTGGCTGTCCCGCGCTGGGAATCCATGATAACCTGGGGTCAGAGGCTCGTTCTAAGGAAGAAAAGGGGGGAAAAATCAAACTATAAGAGAAAAGAAAATGTTTAGAATAATCAAAATCACCCAAACTGATCCAATATAAATTCCTGCCCTGGTTCCTAAAATGTTTCAGTGCTGTACTCCATCCTATCTAACTACAAACATCTCCCAGTCAAGCTTCTACAATGGAAAAACAAAACAAAACAAAAAGCAAAAGAACAAGTATTTGCTAAGGAACACTATTTGTAAACACTATTTTCCTTCTTGTGCAGCTTAATGTGTTTCCTTCTCAGTATATCTCCACAAGGTATTGAGATTTGGGGCAGAACAATTTCTCACTCCACATGGTGGGACTTCAGCAGCCGCAGTTCCTACTTGCTGAAAGTCAGTCCCTGGTCAGAGAGGGGACAAGAACCTCCCTGTTGAGAACTGCCTCTGGACCTGGAAAATTTGAGCTCCTCTTCTCTATCAATCTGTCTTAGCTTGGTTCTTTTCAATCTAGATGAAATTCTATCTCTGTTCAAGACTTCCCCATCACCCTATATCATTTTATGAACTCCAGTGCTGATTTCAAAGTTTACTGCAAAGCTACAACAATCAAGATAGTGTGCACCAGGTGTGATGGCACATGCCTATAATCCCAGTGACTCAAGAGGCTGAGGCAGGAGGATTGCCAAATTCGAGGCCAGCATGGGAAACTTAGCAAAACCCTGGCTCAAAATTTAAAAAATAATTTAAAAGGGCTGGGGATGTCTCTCAGTGGTAGAGTGCATGCCTGGCATGTACCCCGGGTTCAATTCCCAGTTATCCACACACCCACACACCCACACACACACAGTAGCATAAGGATAGACATATGGGCCAATGTAATACAATTCAGAGTCTAGAAATAAACCTTTACAGTTATGGCCAACTGGTTTTTCAAAAGGTTGCCAAGATAGTAAATGAGGAAAGAGTAGTCTTTTTGACAAAAAGTACTGGGACTATTGCATACCCACATGTAAAAATAAAATGAAATTAGAACCCTACCTCACACCATATACAAAATGAACTCAAAATAGACCATATCTAAAACTATAAAACTCTCTTAAAAATATATAGAAGCCTTTGGTTTGGCAACAGTTTCTTCAATATAACACCAAAAGCACAAGTAACAAAGGTAAATAAACAAATTAGATATTATTAAAATTAAAAATTTGGGGGTTTCAAGCGCCAGGCGTGGTGGTGCACGCTTGTAATCCCAGTACTTGGGAGGCAGAGACCTGAGGATCCGGGTTCACGGCCAGACTCAGCTACTTAGTGAGGCCCTCCGTAACTTCGTGAGACCCAGTTTCAAAATAAAGTATAAAAAATAGGGCCGGGGGTGTAGCTCGGAGGTAGAATGCCCCTGGGTTCAATCCCCAGTTCCAAAAAACAAAAAAATTGGGGGGTTTCAAATGAAACCATTAAGTGAAAAGATAACCCACAGAATGGGAGAAAATATTTGCAAATCGGGCCGGGCGTGGTGGCGCACACTTGTAATCCCAGTACTTTGGGAGGCGGAGACCGGAGGATCCAGGTTCGCGGCCAGCCTCAGCTCG